>PVKC010034604.1:0-13676 GCA_004027635.1 Crocidura indochinensis
GCCACTCAGAGGAACCAGAGGGGCAGTAATAATCTCAGGTACAAAACAAGGATGGGGCACTTTCTCTTTGTTCACTTTAAAAAGGTAGATGTCAGGGCTGGAGAGAAGCGGAGGGTTACATGCAGCCCACCTGGATTCCATCTCCAGTACTAAATATTGTCCCCTGGGTACAGAGGCAGGAATAAGTTCTCAGCAACACTAAGAGTGTCCCAAAACAAACAAATAAACCAAACAAACAAATAAATGAATAAAAACAATGACCAATAAAACCCACTTTGTTTTGTTCAGTGCTGGGGTTCGAACCCAGCCCATCACAGAGTCAAATATGTACTCTCCCAAATATCCCTAGGCCCTGAATATGCCTTTTTCCCCCCAAAGTCTCTTACTGGGATACCACTAATGGTTAAACTGAATTGACAGGCAGGCCTGAGGATGGATGGCAGCCAGGTGATCAGGGAAAGTCCTGGAGCAAACCTGAAGGATAATTGGTTTGGGGGTGTCTTAGGAGGAAATCTCAGGGACAGAGCTGGGATTAGGGATCTCACCCCTTCACATGCATGTTATCACTTGAGCAGCCCTGATAATTACAGAGATGAGGAAAAGGGCAGGAGCAATAACACAGCAGGTAGGACCCTTTTGTTTTGTGTGCTACCAATCTGGGAGCAATACGGGTTCAATCTCTGGCGCCTCATTCGATCCCCTGAACACCGCCAGAAGTACTTTGTGAGCACAGAGCCAGGTGTAACTCCTGAGCATGACTGCTTATGACCCAAAAACTATTTTTTTATAAAAAAAAAAAAAAAAAAGAGGCAGGCAAGGAAAAAGGACAGGGCTCTGTGAAACAGACTCAGGAGGGTGCTTGCCGAAAATGGATCTACCAAGATGGGCAAACTTGGGGGACAGGGAGTCCCCAAGTAAGTCCATTGGGTCAGGCTTTTGCTATGAATGAGCCCAGTCTCAGTTTGATTTCACAGAGAGTCCCCAGAGCACCTTCAGAAGTAAACACCCAAAGACTGGAGCAAATCCTGATCACCATTAGATGTGCTCCAAATTAAAAAATAAAAAGAAATGCAAAGACTTACCTAGCATAAAAGGTTCTTGAAGCAAAGATTTGGTGGCCTGAGGGTAGAAACTCTAATTCTCCCTAATCGGGAGCCTGGCAGAGTAGGCGGCTGTGGCAGGTCGTTGTTGCTTGAGGTAATTGGGGGACTACACAGAAGCTGCTATTTTTATCCAGACCCCCCTTAGCGAAAGGCTCTGCTCTTTGCCAGCTGGTGACATTTAGATGAACCTGCAGGAGCTCTTCCTTGTTCACTTCGTTCCCCTCCATTTGTGTCAGGTCTGATATTTGAAAGAACGTTTCACCTCCAATATTACACACACCCAGTCCTTGCCTGATGTCTGCTTTATGATTGAAGTGCACCAACCTGATCAGGGAATAAAACCCAGAATTTTTTTTATTATTATTATTATTTTTGTTTTTGTTTTTTTTTTTTTGGGTCACACCCGGCAGCGCTCAGGGGTTACTCCTGGCTCTATGCTCAGAAATTGCTCCTGGCAGGCACGGGGGACCATATGGGGCACCGGGATTCGAACTGATGACTTTTTGCATGAAAGGCAAACGCCTTTCCTCCATGCTATCTCCCGGGCCCCTATTATTATTATTTTTGAGCCATACTCAGCAGCAGTCAAAGGGTTGGTTACTTCTGGCTCTGAACTCAGAAATCGCTCATGGCAGGCTTGGGGGACCAAATCGGAAGCCGGGAATTGAACTTGAGTCAGTCACAAGTAAGGCAAACGTCCTACCTGCTGTGCCCCAAAACCCAAATTTTTCAAGCAGCTGCTTTGGTGGCACAAGTGGTACACTGTCATGTATCATCCCCATCATTCTATGACTATATTAATTTTATTATAGTATATAATTGTATATTATATGATAAAGTAATATGCTATATAATATTGTCTTTTATATTATATAATATAATCATATTATGATATTTTGTTTTATTAATATGTTAATTTCATTACGATATATTACATAGTATGTATTATACATAATATATTGGTATATGTAATATCGTGATATAGGATTAATTACATTAGTATTATACGATATGTTATAATATATTTTATTAATATAACTTGGTTAAGAGGAAGCAAGCTTAAGATGACCTGGAGTGAGGACTCACCGGACCCCCCATATATTTTCACAAGGGCTCTGGGTTTGAAATCTGCTGGTTGCCTTCTGAGCATGAGATTTCATCCTTCGAACTTTGGGAGAAAGAAAGAAAGAAACGGGGTGCAGTGCCTCAAGCATGCAGGATGAGATCCACTGAGCAACCCCACTCTTGTCTTTTGACCCCTCCAGCCGCTTGCAGCTCACCTCTGGCAGCACAGCGAGGCGTTGGAGGCGCTGGAAACCAGCATCAGGAGCTCCCGGCGGCTGGAGAACCTCTGCAGGGACTTTGAGCTGCAGAAGGTCTGCTACCTGCCGCTCAACACCTTCCTGCTGCGCCCACTGCACCGCCTCATGCACTACAAGCAGGTGCTGGAGCGACTCTGCAAGCATTACCCACCCAGCCACCCCGACTTCAGGGACTGCCGAGGTAAGGAAGGATGAATGCTCTGGGCAGGATGGGGCTGGGGATGTGGGACTCCAAGTCACTCAAGTCACATGAGCTTTAAGTTCTTCCTGCTGCCCTTCTCTTGATCTCTTTTTCTGGATCTTTCTATGAAAATTGTCTAAACTGATGCCTGAGGATAAGGATGTCACTCAGCTGGAGAGCACTTGCACTTGTCACCAAGAGGTCACTGAACTCCAGCATTGCCCCCAAATCATAAACTATGAGGCTCCTCTTTTTTCTTTCCCTTTGTGCATGCATTTCTCTTCGAGCCTGTGTCATTTGGTGCAAAGTGACCCAACTGGAGACACTTCTAGACGCAGTCCTGTTCTTTTGCCTCTTACATCCGCAGACCAGTCCCTGTCTACAGACCAGGTGGCCAGTTCTGACCACTACAAAGATGATGGTTTTCAGCTCTTTCAAAGCTGCCAACCAGCTGTGGTCCACAGACCAGCTGTTGAAGCACCCTAGAGCTGCAGGGTAGAAACTCATCAAATCCTCCCCTGGGAATGCCTGTCATCTTGTTTCTGCTCATGGTGGTCGGGCATATGGTTTGTGCTATTCCCTTTTAGAAGCCCCATGCCAGTATTAGCTCTTACCCTTCACCACAAGTCTATAGGGTGGGGTTGGGAGGGTAGGGTGGGGGGGTTGATGTACTTTATTAAAGGGGCCTACTGAGACAGGTTAAGGAGCATGCCTGGCCCCACACAGCTGGAAAGCAAATGACTTGAACCTAAATCTAGAACTTCTACCCTTACCTCTCTTCGCCTATCATCATTGCTCTAAGCTCAGGCCCTGGATCACAGACTGTGCTAGGGACCTGACTGATTTCTGCCCATAGATAACTGTTCCATTTTGCAGATAAGAACCTGAGGCTCACAGGGGTCAGATCCTTGTAGGAGTCACTTAGTTAATAAAGGATCAGAGCTGGCTTTTCCCACTGGCCTCTTTTGGGATTAAGCTGCCTGTCTCCTTTTGAATGTGGCCTTTTAATGTCTGTGCCTCATGGCCTGGTATGTAACTGCCCCCAGCCTGTGTCTCTTTCTCTCCCCACACCCACAGTTCCAATCTGTACACTAAATAGGCTGTGGATCCCATGATCTCTTGCCTACAAACACTTTTAACACCATGCTTCCATCCTGGGGACCCCATGACCACTCAGGCTTGTGTCTTAATTTTTCATGTTCTGACCCCTGGCCAGCTTCACATAATACAGAAGTGTTGAGTGCCTGCTGTCTGCTAGGTCTACAGTATGAGAGGATTGAGAGGTGACCATAGAACCCTCCAGTGGGCACAGAGACCCTGAGACCTGGGTAGTGACTGTAGAGCAAATGCCTTGTGCATGATGGGTGGGACTTCCAGTCATCCTTCCGGGCTTCAGAGACTTTCAGAGAGAATGGGTATTTAAGTTTAGAGCTGAGGCACAGATGAAAGGAAGGAAGGAGGAAGAATTGGTCTAGATATCCAAAAGGGGCAAGTGAATCTAGAACATTCTAGAACAGTGGTCCTCAAACTACGGCCCGCAGGCCACATATTGTATTTGTTCCCGTTTTGTTTCTTCACATCAAAATGAGATGTATGCAGTGTGCATAGGAATTTGTTCGTAATTTTTGTTTTTACTATAGTCTGGCCCTCCAATGGTCTGAGGGACAGTGAACTGGGCCCCTGTTTAAAAAGTTTGAGGACCCCTGTTCTAGAAGGTAGAAGAATATGTGTGTGCGAGTGAGAAACAGGCAGACAGACAGACAGACAGACAAAGAGACTATAGTATAGGACACAGAGGCAGAGCAGCAAAAACAAGGCAGTTAAGTTTTCTTAAGAATTCTCATAAAGCTGACAGAGCTTCCAGCTAAGAGCAGAGAAAAAACAGGACAGTTGTAAAAACAGGGGGATGGTGACAGCAAGACGGCCTCTAGAGTCTATATCAGACCCTTCCCAGGCTCGGTTTTTGGGAGACAACTCATGAGAAGACCCAGACCTAAAGGAGACATGGGCTTTCCTGGGGAGGGATCGGAAATGGCTGAGATGCCTCATGGCTTTGTTAGAACCTATTGTGGTGTTGGACCCCCCTCCCCATAATATCCCATTCCTCCTCCTTGGATGCAGCCTTCCCAGACTTAACTGGTGCCTGACCCTGGGAATTGGGGAGAGTCTCACACGTCCCTACCTTGTCCTGTCCTGTCAACATTACCTGTTGGCTGTTTTGAGGTCTCCCAACTTGGGGACCCAAAGCCGTACGAGTGGGGACAACTGAGTGACCCATGTTCTCAGGGGAAGATTTACCCCAGGTACATGTTGCTAAATGGAGCCCCAGTAAAAAAAAGTTTCTCGTGGATAGCAAGATGGAAAAACTTTACTCCATGATTCAAAACCTCAGATTCAGCCTTCGTCAGAGGCTGGGAAGAAACAGAGGGGTCTGACTGCATTTCCTGCATCTGCCTTGAGCTGTTCCCTGGCAAACTCAGAGCTGCAGCTTTTTCCTCTTGGACCCTCTGCATACCCATCCCAATCAGTGCCCTGGGCTAGGAAGGTCTGAAAATGGGGTTGACAGGCCGGAGCTATAGCATAGCAGTTAGGGCACTTGACTTACATGCAGCTGACCTGGGTTTATCCCCAGCATCTCATATGGTCCCCTAAATCTGCCGGGAGTAATTCTTGAGTGCAGAACCAGGAGTAATCACTGGGAATGGTAAATAAAAAATGAAAATGGGGTTGTGGAGTTTGTCACTTTGGAGTTTGTTGCTATTGAACAAATAAGGTTACTGGGAATCCCAGCTCTGGGCCTGGAGCTTATCACTGTGGCTCAAACTTAACCAGAGCCTCAAGGGATCAGGAGGCATTTAATTAGCAACCCCAGTAGAAGGGCAGAAATGAATCCTTAAGGAAGGGGACAAGAACTGAAGGTCTTGAAATATTCCACTCGGTCTCTTATTTCTTGCTTTCTTGACCAAAATTCCTTCCTGCCCAACTGCTCTGAAACTGATGCCTCAGACCTCTTTTCTAATGAGGCATGAGCTCCTTTGGCATCCTGAAAGCCCCCCCCAGCTAGGGAATAGGGGCCCCCACTGCAGAGGAAAGTTGGGTGTTACACGTAAAATTTGGCAACGATTTCGACGGAGTGCCTTGTCTTGTCAGGAGGATGCCCCGAAGTTTCTGGGAGGCCCATAGCTGTAATATTAGTGTGACTCTGACAGTTAGTTGGAGTCTTGTGGAATCCATCCCTCTGCTGCCCTGATCTGCCACTGCTCACTGGACTCGCAGTTTTCAGAGATGGAGAAGGGGTAGAAGAAAAGATCTGCCCTGGAGTTAAGAGTTCAGGCTTACAGGTCCCCACATCTCCGTGCACACATTCAGGATGTGCAAAGGGATCTGGGGGAAGATATGGTAAAATCAATCCTGGAAGAGCCCCCATTTGCTTGTTGAAAATAGGGAAGTGGCGCCATCTTACTTAAAAGGGTGACTGCTCTCCCAGTGGGACACCTAGCCCCACATCTCAGAAAGACCTTGTGAAGCCCAGCATTTCCATATCTGCTTCCTTCCCTAGCGGCCTTGGCAGAGATCACGGAGATGGTAGCCCAGTTGCATGGGACAATGATCAAGATGGAGAATTTCCAGAAGCTTCATGAGCTCAAGAAGGATTTGATTGGCATTGACAATCTTGTAGTCCCTGGAAGGGTAAGTTAAGCCGCTGGTGGCTGGAAAGGCCTAGTGGAGGTGACTTAATTAAGACCTTTTCAATTTGGGTTTTGTTTGGGTTCTGGGGTCACATTCTGTATCAGGAGAGGTGAAGATGGAGCCTTCTGTATGCCAAGCCAGTGCTCTGCACTCTTAGCTTGATTGATATCTGATCGTGAACCCCCAGACCAGTGGTCCTTAAACTACGGCCCGCAGGCCACATATTGTATTTGTTCCCGTTTTGTTTCTTCACATCAAAATAAGATGTATGCAGTGTGCATAGGAATTTGTTCGTAATTTTTGTTTTTATTATAGTCTGGTCCTCCGATGGTCTGAGGGACAGTGAACTGGGCCCCTGTTTAAAAAGTTTCAGGACCCCTGCCCCAGACCCTGTGGAGCCCCCTGGAGGCTGCTGCCCCACAGTGCAGGCTCACTTCCCTCCAACCTCCCAGGACTCTGGGGAAGCTGAAATCACTGAGCTCAGTAGAGTTTAGGCAACTGAACAAGGAAAATTAAAAAAAAAAAGATTATTTTTAAGATCTGGATGATCTGAATCCAGGGAAGAGATGCTGTAGGTAAGTGGGAAAGATGTAGTACTGATGTAGCACTGATGTACAAACACACATACACACATTTGCATGCATGGGCTCTAATGGGAACACTGCACAGAGCAGATGTTCAGATAACCTGGCCTGCAGTTCCTAGTGGGGTCCAAGGATATGGTTCTGGAAGGGTCTTGCAGTACCGGGAATACCAAGATGTTTTGGGGTACTCATATACCTTAAGGAGTGCAGGTCCCACAATGCACACAGGTCAGGTAGTACGGGGCATCGAACTAGTGTTGGACACATGCCCAATATGGCCCCTGATTCCCAGATCATCTCTCTATTCCTTCCTCCTTCATCTTGTGATCTAAGTCAGTCTCTTCCCTGGCCTGCAAAGGGCTCAGCTGACACCTTTGACACAGGAAGTGCCTGTGATCCCTGCAGGTATGTTTCTTGGGAACAAGAGGGATTTTAGCTTGTCAGGGTCCCAGTCTCATTCTCAGTCTTTGTGACTTAGCTGAGAATTTGTCTTGGCCCTTCAGTGGTGACAGCTTTCCACAAACACCCTCTCCACAGCACAGTGCTGATGTTCGACCCACAGGCCTGCAGCTCTTTCGTTTATGTTACTTGGTAGATCTCCAAAGTAATGTCAGCAGCTTTTTCTCTCAGAGAGACTCTTTCAGCAAAGAAAGAGCCGAGTCATGCTATGTGCAATGTGTGAGGACTGAGCTGGGGCCCTGTCCTGCTCTTTGCAGCTTCCTTGAGCACAGAGGAATCTAACGTGTGTGAATTGGTGGATCCCAAAGGTCTGTGAATACTAAGTACCCTGCCAAAAACAGTGACTGCACAAAACCATCATCGGGCTGTGTTGTCACTTTGTGAGTCAGGAATTGGGCAGGGCTCAACCAAGTGACTCTTCTGCTGCATGAGATTTGATAAGTGGTCCCAGGTGGGCCAACATTGGGCATGGACACCTGGAGACTAGGTTCGTCTGGAACAGTACTTCGGAGAGCCTAGGAGTTTGGTAGCCTTGATTTAGCATGGTCTGGCTGCCCACTGCAGCTCAGGGTCCCAGAGTGAGTATTTTCAGGGACAAAACAAGAAGCAGATTATAGATAGCTATGTGTCTGGGTCTAGACCATCACAGCATCTTCCTTCCATACTGTTTTAGGTAATGGGTTTGGTTGTATTTTTGTTGTTTCTTTCATTTGAGGGCCACACTTGGTGGTTCTCAGGACCTTGACCTGGCTCTGTGCTCAATAACTTTTTGTGATGCTTAGAAGACCATATGAGGTGTCAGGACCTCGAAGAGGGGCTGGCAGGATGCAAGACAAGTGTCTCTCCCACTGTGCTATCTCTAACCCATTGGAAATATTCTGGATTTTTTGTTGTTGTTGTTGTTTTGTTTTGTTTTGGGGCCACACCCAGTGGCACTCAGGGGTTACTTTTCTACACTCAGAAGTCACTCCTGGCAGACTTGGGGAACCATTTGAGATGCCAGTGATTGAACCCTGGCCCATCCCAGGTCGATGGCATGCAAGGCAAATGCCTTACCATTGTGCTATCACTTCGGCATCTCCTTGGTTATGTTCCGAAGAGAGCATCTAGAGGCAGAAGTATTCCTCAAAACAATCCTGTTCTTCCTTCTGGTGGCAGTGTCTAGATTCAGAGTATCAGAAATTGAACTCTGGGAGAAGATTCCAGAACTTCATATTACTGGATTTGACCTTTTTTTTCCCCAGCTGGAGTTCTTCCCCCCTCCAGTGCCATGCCAAGACACATGCCAAGGGAGGCTGGGATGAGAATCTGGACATTTCCTGACAGTGCAGCAAATGGACATCCCTGGCTGGCAGGCTTCATATTGTAGTAAATACTACTTCATAACAGTAATATTACAGTCCCTGTAACTGGGTATACAGGGGCTGGATAATCTGCAAAGCTTTGTTCAGGGAGCCTCCAAAGAGTGTCCAGTGACATATGTCCAGTGATTCAATGCTCTGGTGTAGCAAGATAGTGAAATGTTGCTGCTACTGCTTGGGGCCATCAGAGGCTCACACAGTAATACTCAGGGCAACGAGGACCTCACCTGGCAGCCCTTGGAGCTATGTGGAATCAGGGGTCAAAGTCAGGGACTTCGAATATGACAGACATGTGCTCCCTGAGCTATTTCCCTGCCAAATGGTGGGACCTGAAGGTGCTTGAGGGATATTTGTGACTTGGCGCTCAGATCATCACTCCCGCCCCACTCTTTGAGAATCAGAAATCAGAGTTGTCTGCATCCAAAGAAAATGCTGGGGCTGGGGAGATAGTACAGCAGTGTTTGCCTTGCAAGCAGCCGATCCAGGACCTAAGGTGGTTGGTTCGAATCCCGGTGTCCTATGTGGTCCCCCATGCCTGCTAGGGACTATTTCTCCTATGTGGTCCCCCATGCCTGCCAGGGACTATTTCTGAGCAGATAGCCAGGAGTAACCCCTGAGCACCGCCGGGTATGGCCCAAAAAACAAAACAACAAAAACCAAGCAAACAAATAAAATGCCTGCACTTCTCTCCTGCCTCTCCTGCCCTATCACTGGGAGTGTTTCTTTGCAGGGGTCCCCACTAGCCCACCAGGCGAGTGGCTCAGTGAACTAAGGACACTGTGCTGCCAGGACTTAATGTCAGGAATTACTCATGCCATGCAGTGATGCTTGGAGGCTTTCAGGCTGTACCCAGCAATTCTCAGGGGACTGGATATGGTGTTAGGAATTGGCTCAGCCTGTGGCTGGAATTTTCAGCATAAAAGGAAGTCAAGTTTGGAAGCCAGGATTCCCACCTGGAACACTAGGGTGAGTGCCCCACGTTTAAGCCCTCCTCTCTGCCTTGCAGGAATTCATTCGACTCGGAAGCCTCAGCAAGCTGTCCGGGAAGGGGCTCCAGCAGCGCATGTTCTTCCTGGTAAGTGAAGAGAACCACCCCATCCTGTGATGAGCTGGAACCCCCGGTGGGAACCTCAGGAAACAACCCAGAAATCCGGAGGAGGTGTTGGGACTGGTTGAAAGGTCGGACACTGTGCATACGCCACTCTCTGGCATCCTCTCAGCTGCTCTTGTCCTTTTCTTCCAGTTCAATGACGTCTTGTTGTACACAAGCAGAGGGCTGACGGCCTGCAATCAGTTCAAAGTGCATGGACAACTCCCACTCTATGGCATGACTGTGAGTAGCCGGGCTGGGCACAGGGGAGTTAGAACACTGTGGGCACTCAAAGAAATGAGGTCAGGTTAGGGCTGCCCAGAGGGATGCTGAAATGGGATCCCTCCCTGCAGGTGGGCACAGCTTTCCCTCAAGAAGCAGGTGTAAGGGGCTGGAGAAATAGCATAGTGGAGAGGGTATTTGCTTTGCATGCCAATCCAGGTTTGATCTCTGGCATCCCAAAGGGTTCCCCAAGCACTGCCAGCAGTGATTCCTGAGTATAGAGCTAGGAATAAGTCCTGGGCATAGCTGGATTTGGAACAACAACAAAGCAGAACCTAGATTGGCCATATGATAGGATCTCAGTACTGTAGCTTGGCGGGGGTGTTCCTAGAATATGGTTCCCTGAAACTAGACCCAGGACAAACTCCACCTTGGTCATAGCTGAGCATGCCGAGGGACCAGCAGACTCTGTGCTTTTGAGTTAGCATATACACGGGGCCATAGCTTTTCTGGGAAGCACATGGTGGGTTGCACAAGTCTTGGGGCTGCTCAGAAAGCATTGGCTCTCACCTTCCCTTTGCCTTTTTCATGGTGAACTGTCCACCTTAGACACCCTAGTTCCTGGGCTGTGGCTCTTGCCCCAGAGCCCTCTTCCACTCTGTAGAGCGGCCCAACCAGTTTGGGGCTTGTTTGCTAGTGTCCAGCTCGGGAGCTAGCTTCTGGCCACTAACTCTGAACTGTACCCCCAGCTGGAGGAGAGTGAAGAGGAATGGGGTGTGCCCCACTGCTTGACCTTGCGGGGCCAGCGCCAGTCCATCGTCGTGGCTGCCAGGTAACTCGGGGCCCTGCCTGCCCAACCATCACTGTGCTGATGGCACCTGAGGGGCAGAGCTGATCAAGGTCTGTCCCTGTCTTCTCAGTTCTCGGTCTGAGATGGAAAAGTGGGTCGAGGACATACAAATGGCCATTGACCTAGCCGAGAAGAGCAGCAGCACCACACCCGAGTTCTTGGCCAGCAGCCCCCCTGACAACAGTGAGTTGGGGTGGGGGGCTTCTATGCTAGTATGGCTGCCATGTACGGGGGTTTCTCATTTTGGGGTAGCCCCTGAGTGTCCGGAATGCAGTGCAGGCACTCAGCCCCTTGGATATTCTGAAGTGAATGAAAATGGGGGGAGCAGGTTTCCATCTAAATCAACGTTGGTTGAGGACGGAGTGGGGAGATGGGGGCCCCATGGCAGAGTGATGGGAGGTCATGCTGATGTGGGGTCCTGACCCATCAGAAGGCTGGGAGGATGCCTTGTCATAGATGCCCTGTAGAGTGCTTTTTGTGTGTCCAAGGCAGTGGGGGACGAGGCTTCCCCTCTTCTGGGAACCCCAGATCAGAAGCACTTTATGGTTAACTTTATCTGCAGAGTCCCCTGATGAGGCCGGAGTGGCTGATCAGGAGTCGGAAGACGACCTGAGCGCCTCGCGCACCTCGCTGGAGCGCCAGGCCCCCCACCGCGGCAACACCATGGTGCACGTCTGCTGGCATCGAAACACCAGTGTGTCCATGGTGGATTTTAGTGTGGCAGTGGAGGTGAGTGGGGGTGTGGCTATGCATGGGGCAGGTTCACACCCGAAGGCATAGCCAAGACCCCATGCCAGGCTTCTGAGCATGATTTCTAGATCCAGCCATTGACAGGCCAAAACAGAAGGCATGTGGCACACTGCCTCTACACTGAGTTTTTTCTGTTGTGGACTGAGCCCTTCATTCAACAGTGGCTGTTGGTGTATGTGTAACTGAGTTTGGGCTTAGAGCAAGCCAGAGGGCTGTGCCTACATGAGTGTGGTTTGTGGGGTTCATCTGTAAGGGCCCAAGTTGACATCCAAGTCAAGCTGAGAATCAAAGACTACCTCCCATAATGCAAGATGCAAAAGAGAGGTTCAGCTAGCCAAGGTCCAAGTCTCATCCAACCAATGGAGTCTTGACAAGGACCCCTGAAGTAAATTTGCAAGCAGTTTATATAGAGTTTACAGGCTTCAACAACTCAAGCATTTTATTGGTTAATGCAAGCAGTTCATCCTTCACCATTTCCACAATTGGCCCATTTCCATTTGCACACAAATCACATCATATCTTAGGATTGATGTCCCAATTCATTGCTGACTGAACTTTGTGTGTTGAGGGGTCCTTATTTGGTAGAACATTCGGATCCACCTAGTTCCTCTATTTCAGCAACACATGGTGGAGTGGGGGTCTTGCCCATTAATGGGTACATTTTGCAGGGGGGTTTTGTTTTGTTTTACATTTTGCAGTTTTATCTTTGGGCTAACACCTTCTGCCTATGGGAAAATTGGAGAGTGAAAAAATACTTTATAGTGGCTTTATTGGGGGTTTGGAAACACCTTGGTCCTAGGCCCAGGGGCTTTGGTTCTCACAATCCTTGAGTGTGGGTAGGTGTGAGCCAACTCTCAAGTAGAGACTGGATCCCCTTTGTTCAAAGCCTTCTCCAGCCTTGTAACACTCATCATCATCTCTCTTCAAAAAATAGGAGGACTAGAGTAAACACTCCTATTAGTCCTCAGGCAGCAGAGCCTGACCCATTTGGAAGCAGCTAACCAGGTTTTGTGGCTCTAGACTGCAGCCCCAAGTCCCAGGACCTGATTGTCAGCCTGTCCAGACACTGGTCTCTGAGCACAGGTCCTGAATTCCTAAACCAGGAGAGCAGGAGAAACAAGCAACAACTGGAAACAAAAGTCCCAGGGCTAGAGCAAGGCTAGCCACCTTGCATGTGACTGACCTGAGTTTGATCCCTGAAGCCTTCCCAGGCATGATCACTGAGCACAGAGCCTGGAGTAACCCCTCAGTTCAGTTGGCTGCCCTGGTAAGGGCCCCCACATTTCCAGTTTGGGATGGAGAATCGCTGTTTGAGAACTGCCTGTCAGTGATGAAGCTGGGTTGGTTTCAAGTTGCGGACCACACCCAGTAGTGTGATCACTGCAGTGATCACTCCTTGGGGTCTACATGGAGTTCAACATGGGAACCAGAGTCAGCTGTCTGTACAAGGCAAGTGCCTTACCTAGTTGCACGCACTCTTTATCAGCTTTTTTTGTGTGTGTGTGTGTTTGGGCCACACCCGGTGACGCTCAGGGGTTACTCCTGGCTATGCACTCAGAAGTCACTCCTGGTTTGGGGGACCATATGGGAAACCAGGGAATCAAACCGCGGTCCGTCCTAGGCTAGCGCAGGCAAGGCAGGCACCTCCAGCGCCACCGCCTGGCCCCTTTATCAGCTTTTTATTGAATTTTCGTCTACTGCTAAAATTAACCGCTAGAGGGAGCCATTTGCAGCTTTTTGTATCTGAGAGGCAGGAAGAGGGAAGAGGTGTGTTTCATTCTTAGTGGGGCTTCACACATGGATGGCAGGATGTGCCACCACCAGCCTTAAAGTTTCCTTTCATTTATTATCATTAGTGAGCTATTTTGCACAGTTCAAACAACTGATTTCCAGTTTTTCAAAATTCCCATTTTCTGCCAGAGTGATAGTACAGGGGTTAAAGCACTTGCCTTGCACACAGATGATCCTGATTTCGTGATAGGACTGTTTAGGCACTTGCCTTGCACACAATTGATCCAGTTCAATCCCAGGTATCTCTAGAAGTGATTCCTGAGCAGAAAGCCA
>PVKC010034605.1:0-13670 GCA_004027635.1 Crocidura indochinensis
TTGCTTCCTTTCCTCAATAGAATCAATCAATGAGGTTATAAAAGTTATTTTGTGAGATTAAATTAAATCTTCACTTTGTTTCTTTCAAAATTTAGGAGCAGAAGAGATGGCACAATGAATAGGGCATTTGCCTTACATAATGCCAACCCAGGTTAGATGCCAAGCATCTCATATGGTCTACTGGAGGTGACTCTTGAATACAGAGTCAGGAATAATCCCTAAGCATTACCAAATGTGGCCCAAAATTCCAAAGTAAAAGACAGCTTTTTTTTTTTTTTTACTGAAACAAAATAGTATTTGTTAAAGGAAATTGAGAAAAGAAAGAGGACAGACAGACAGAGTCATAGACACAGAGAGAGATATGTTCTAAAAAGAACACTGGTTTCTCTAGTGTAGAGAAGAAACTTTTTAAAAACAATTCCCAATTTAGTACTGTCCTAAAATAAGAGTTCAGATATTGCTAGTATTTTCCACTCTAACATATGATTAATAAAACGACCATGAAGAGCAAGAAAACTCCATCCTTAAGTTCTCTGGAAGCAGTGCCGTCTGAGACCCACTTAACCTTCCTAAAGCTATAGAGTAGAGCCTTCTTACCAGACTCTGGATTTTTCTCTTCTAGACACTGTGCTAATTTAACAATGAACCTGAATGTTCTTAGAGGCAGTAATGAACAGGTTAAAGAGGAGCAGATTTCAAACATGTCTAATCCAATAAGAGGCTTGGTAAAACATGCGTTATCACTTAAAGAATAAATGTTTAAAAATAAAGCACAGATGTGAAATTTGAATAAGAGAGAAAGGAAAGAGAGAAAAAGGGAGATAATATCCTCTTGATATGTGTGCATTACTTTATTTTGGTCATATGTGGTCCAGCATGTTATTCTGGTCAACTTCTAAATATTGTAGGTACTTCAATTACTGAAGCCAAGCAAGAAAATTCTGAAACTTAAGAGCCAAAAATATAATCATTCATTTGTATATTTCTCAAAACTGGACTAGTCAATAACCATTCTTTACTCCCACATTTTCTTTAAAATGGCAAACTTAAGTAGAAAATAGTGAAGTTTTTCTAAAATTAGCAATACTTATAATAGATTGACAACTTAAAAAAATTGTGTGGGTGTGTAAGAATTTATAATAAAAGATAGGTATTTGGGTTGATTATCCAAAATTAATAGAATTATCTATTTTTAGAGGACACATTACCTGACCTCTACAAAGAAGTTTGAATATTGGTAATATTGACCAAATATTTTAATGTTGGTTTCCTCTGTGCCCCTAGTGTCCACCAAATAAATTTTATTATGAACTAGTAAGCAGTATCTTTCTTAAATATAATAAAATCCCAAACATCAGGAAAATAGTCTATACTTTTTTTCAACAGTCCAAGAACAGTATACACCCCCAAAAGGTGTTTAGAGATGGAAACTAGAGAATTTTAAAAATATGTTTCACTTTAAAATTTCAGAGAGTGACATGTAAGAGTCAGCTTGAAGCTGTAGAAAAGACACGTCTAATAACATTCTAGAAGCACGACCCACAGAGAAGATACTTGACTTCTACAATCTTTGTGTGGCAACTGGTAAACTTAAGGGATTCCCTAGGTATTAGAGTTAAAGTACCACTACCAGAGACATGATTAAGAGCACATCAGTGTTTTGTTCAATTAGTTGAAGACTCAAGAGGCACATCAAGTATGTAGAGTTTTCAAAACAACAAACATTTCAGTTTTTACCTCCAAGAAATGTGATAACATCAGCCTGCTCTGAAGGAACCTTAGTGTTTTATTTTTTTTAAAGACCTCTCTAGAAAATAGAATAAAGACACTTTTCACTAACGACAATGATAAATAGAGATGTGGCTAGATTCTACCAGTGGGACATGAGCAGATTAGCCCAAAGTGAGCCTGCAGTTCAAACCAATGCGTTTGCAATTTAGCTATTTGATCTGGGGCAAGTCTGTGATGCATTAGAAAGTTGGGACCAAATCAAGCTTTGCTGGAGCTCATCCAACCACAACAGGATGCTATGGGAACCCTACTAGAGTTCCTTCACCACTGCCTAATTGTGTTCACCTCCGGAACCATAAAGAATAATTAAAAGTCATCTGCATACAATGCAATGGAAGTGTACAACTTTGTGTGGCCTCAGTTGGAGGGGAAAAATATTCCTGGGCATCCCTTGCACTCAGGTGCTTCCTACTTTTGCAGGCATAATGTTTTCATCTCAGCTGAAATGGAACTTTGACTAATCTTTTCAGTCCTTGAATCTGCTTTCCTAAACATTTTCCTGGGTACCTTTTGGCTTCTCCCATTCCTGAGAACACTAATTTGGCTAATTCTTAGAGACCTTCTCATGATCTTCTGAACAACATCGGGAAGGTCGAGACTACACTCAAAGAAGTTACACGGCACGGACCTGAATTTATCTCTAGAATGTTGATGTGTGCAGAGGACTTCTTTTCTCTACAAATTTTGAGGGCAAATTCACAAAACAGTGCACTTTTAACATCTTTATTTTCTTACCTAACTAAGGTATTTCCTTGTAGCCAAAAGTAATGCCTAAAACTTTTAGAATAGAGAATTAAAAAATGAAGTACAATTTATCTCTGATCACAAAAGTATTCTAACTGTTTCTGAGAAAAAAGCTGGTTCTCATTTTAACTAAACAATAGTGTCTGGCCCTCATTTAAAGAGGCATTTTCATCAAGGTTGTGCATATCACTACTTCAGCACAGAGAGGAACTTTTGGGATTAAGGCTTAAAGGGTAAGATTTGGTGTACGCTTTCTTCAAAAAATCTTCAGCAGCAGAAAAATCCAACAATTTCAGAATTAATTATTTGATCTTAGTCCTTTCTCTAAGGATGGAAGGCAAGAGTAGGGGAGCGTTGGATCCAATACCTAAAGAAAGAAAGACTACATTTATTCATACTATGTTAAAGATCTCTGCTGAGAGGATACCAGAGTATTGAAACAGTTAACCCACTCCCAAAGGGAAGAAATGATTCACCACTTTGCTCACTCTAGAAACAACATCAGAAAAATAAAAGAAGTAGAGTAAAAATTGTCAGGTGTATACCTGTGAAAAAATGGAATTTAAATGTATATGTCTACTATCAAACTATGACTAATCCTTTTTCTTTTTATGTGACATTAGCAGAAATTGAACTTGTACTCTTATCTTGCCTTTCTATCATGCTCAGTCTTGAATCAGTCAAATGTCAACACCCAAAAAGTGTCATAAAGATTCTTTTGTTTCGAAGCATCATTGGAGTTTATGAACTCACTTCATATCACCTTCTCCAGTATTCTTGACAAGTATTTAACAGAATTTTTGGTTTTCTACATAAGTTGATTTATGAGACACTCAGAAATTTTAAGGGCTAAAGTGGAAAGGTTCAATTTAAAATAATAAGTAACCTATGCCACACCTGAAACGCAGTGGTATTTTATTTGAAAAGAACTCCATAAATTGGAGGGTGTTTAAATAAAACAATATGGTAAAGTGATTGGGAAGAAAGATTCAAAATAGTCACTGTAACACACAATTCAGGGTCATGATAGCTATATAAAATGTGTTCATCGTTGAATGAATAGTTCTTGTCTCCTATTAACTCATAATAGCAATTGGTGTCTTCCTGGATAAGAATTATAAAACTAAATCTAGTCTAAACTCATAATTAATGATTATTTTCTTTTAAATAAGATATGCTGCAAGTTTAGTCACTTATCAATTTATATGCTTAAGAAAATAATTGCCAAATGCCTATTGTAAGTTAGCATCTGTACAAGGCCCACAGATGAATTGTCAAAAATAAAAAGTCATGAAAAATCTTTTCAGTCTTCATGGAACTCATAAATTCTCATTAATTAGTAGACCAGATAGGTATTATGCAAATTATCAAAAATAAATGAAAATAAACGAGAAAGTATTATTACAATGAAATACATGACGGACAACGTGTCAAATTGGTGCTTGACTCAATTGAGAAATCTCCGAGAAGCTGCTCCAGAAAAGTAATGTGTAACTGAGATTATTTAAATAAATAGTTCTCAGGTAGGTGAGGAAAAGTTTCTGGCTATGGGAATTTCATGGACAAAACCCAACACACATGACTTTTAATGTGTATTATACAACCAGCGAGGGTATAGAATGATGACTAGAAGTTCATGATTGTAGCCTAAGGTTTATCTTAAAAAATACATTAAAATATTAAAAAATAAAAAGATTAAATTTGAAATAAAAATGAAGGTAGTAAGGTAATAAAATCCAGAGACAACTGAAAGGAGGGCCAGAAGGACCAGTCCATGTCAGAAAGCATATGACAAGGAGCAGGAGTGCAGTTAGAGAAGGATCCACTATGACAATGATGGTTGAAACTGTCCACTTTGGCCAAGAACTGGGCACCGAAAGTGGATAATGATATATGCATAGTAACCTTCAATAACAATAGTGCAAATCACAGTGTCAAAAAAGGAGAGGAACAGCAAAAGAGGAGAGAGAGAGAGAGAGAGAGAGAGAGAGAGAGAGAGAGAGAGAGAGAGAGAGAGAAAGAGAGAGAGAGAGAGAGAGAGAGAGAGAGAGAGAGAGAGAGAGAGAGAGAGAGAGTCTACCCAGAGTCAGGCAGAGGAGTTGGTTGTGGGAAGGATGAGGAAATTCTGGAACATTGGTGGTGGGAAATGTGTACTAGTGAAGGGTGATGTACATTGTATGAATCAAATGCAATCATGAACAATTTTGTAACCATGGTGCTTAAATAAATTAATTTTTTTGTTTTGATTTTTGGGCCACTCGTGGTGATGCTCAGGGATTACTCCTGGCTATGCACTCAGAAATCACTCCTGGCTCAGGAACCATATGGGACCCTGGAAGATCAAACCAGGTCCATCCTGGTTGTGTGCAAGGGAAATGCCTACCGCTGTGCTATAGCTTCCAGACCCAAATAAAATAATTATTTTAAAATATCTTTCACTGAGGCCAGAATATTTAGCCTGGCCTTTATACTGGCTAGATTTCTCCAGGGCACAACATCACTCTGAGTGAGTTTACTACTCATGCTATCAGACAACTTACTCCTTGCCTAACTTAAAAAAATAGAAAGAACTTAGCTATAATGAAACGTGCTTCCGAATGCCAACAATAAAGAAGGGCATTTTTTTCAAAGAACCTAGTCTTATCTATTTGTTTTGTCTTAAAAATATAATCAGCTGTAACAAACAAGTTCTGACATTTCTTTTCTTAGCACCACCTAGAAGTGGCAATGTTTCTTTTTTTTTAAAAAAGTCAGTATAAGCAATGTGATTCTTTTGAGACTAGAACCAGAAGATTGGGAAAATGGGTTCAGTCAACTGGTCATGAACAGATTCCTTTCAGGCATACCCAGAGAAGCCTTCCCTGTATTGAGGCTATAAGGCATGTATATTCTGCTTTCTAAACAGTATTTATGATCCAGGAAAGACTACTCTTAGCAGATCCTGCACAACAGTCTTACAGAGTCCAACCTCTCTATTACCACTCTTACTGGAAACTCATCTTGTTACCTCCTGATCTATATTTTCAAACCATAATTTACTTATTTATTATGTTCATGGGTTATTGGTTCTCTTTGCTTCCATGCCTCTCTTCAAAATAAGCTTTTAAAAAAGGAATATTTATCTAATTTGGTCATGGATTTAATCTCAAAATGCTTAAAATTCTGACACCAAAAGGGCATTCAACACATTTACAGAGTTGAATGTTACTGTTGTGCTCCATATTACCAAACTACCCAACCCTCTCATCTTCATGCTTCTAGACAGGTTGACAAATGCAGGTTGGCCCATTGAAATGAACATATCTGATGATATCCTTGAAATGTAGACTTAAGCCATGACCCTCAAATTTTGTTTTAGGAAGGCAGATTTAGCTATAAGCCAAGTTTCAGCACTCCTATAGAACATGGGTGCAGTTCTATATGGCCAGGATGAGTATTATGATAATCAAGTCATCTGGCTTTTTTTCAGAGCTGAAATAAATCAAGTAGAATATGGACTATTTAATTTTACTACATTAGACAAAATACCTCCTTATGACTTCTAATTATCTGGGTGCAAGTCTGGCACACAGTAGGTTTTCAATTAGTGGTTGGTTAAAAAATAGTGAGGTAATGGCTGTAAATGTACTTTATTTTTCATACCATAGGACACACACCATTTCCTCCAAAAAAGTGCATCTTATGGAGCAAATGCCTCCTGGTACTGAAGCCTGAGTGCAGGGGAGGAGAACATCTAAAAACTATGTGTGTCATATGGTCTGGCGTGTCTTATAGAGTGAAAAAAATGGCATATGCATATAGCACTTTGCACAAAACTTGGCACGTGGGACCCATGCATTCATACATATAAGTATTTCTCAATTTTCTACTACATAATCGGCAATGTACAATTATTTTTTGATAATTGGGTGGGGACTATTCTTATCAGTAATTAGAAATTACATGCAGAGTGAAGAGACTTTTCATATCAAATGAAAAGAGTTCAAAATATGGCCTTTTATTAGCCAGTTGGATTTAGCATCCTTGAAGATCCTGAGGCCTTTCATTCCACTATTCTCAGTACCTGAAAAAGCGTGTAATCCTCTTGGTCAATCACAAAGTGATAACAACTGAATTCTGGAACTTACTCTCCAGAATAATTTATTTAATTGACATCTACCTGATTCATATACAAAGCCAGCAAATTGAATAAGCACTGTAAACCTCTTCAGTGCAGGAAGCTTGAGAGAGGTTTTGACCTGCGTGCTCACTGCTTTTCAAGTGCTTGAGCTTTAGGAGAGTGTAGGTAGAAGTCATTAACATTTATCTACTCTTCCTCTCCCAGAGTTCAAGAGTGTTTTCAATGATTGATGACTCCAAAGTGTGCGTGGAGGGGGGGGACAGGGTGAATAAAATAAAAATTTACATCTGAAGGTTGAAAGTAGTAGAATCCATTAGTAGCAATAACATTTGTAGCAATAGCAGAAACAATAGTGCTAGTAATGTAGTCGGAATTGTAGTAGTAAGAACAGTAATACACACAATCATGTATCAGCTATTTTCAAAATATTTTATATAGAGGCCACACAAGTGGTAAGGCATTAGACTGTGTTTTGATCCCCTGGCATCCCATATGGTCCCCCAAGCCAGGAGTGGTTTCTGAGCACATAGCCAGGAGTAACCCCTGAGCGTCACTGGGTGTGGCCCCAAAAGAAGCAAAAAATAGAATAAAACAATTCTTTATATATGTTATACTTCACCACTACCCTTAATATTAACTAATTATTCCAATTTACAGATATGATAATTGAGGTTCCAGAACTTTTGCTCTTTGCCATGTATCATTTAGTTAATCAATGCTAAAGAAGATTCATTCCAAGGGGTCTACCTATCAATGGGATCAGCTAAATTTCATTTATGTGGTAAATGACCTCTTCATGTAGCAGGTAGCATGGGATGTCTGGTTATAAAACACCCAACCTCAGAGTTTCTCCTTCAAAGAAATATCGATTCTCCATTTTTTCAATGGGAGTTGATGAATTAATGCATGAATGGCCCTTAAACTCATACCCGGCATAAGGTAAGAGGTCAAAAGCATTAGTGGTTATTAATGTGATCAAATAGCCTAAGCCAAAGAGCTCCAGGCTTTGTGAATGTCTGAATATCATTCATAAATGATTTTGTCCCAACTTCTTCAGGATTTAGAATACTAAGAGAAATTCACACCTTTTGGAATATACCTCAGAGAGCTGAATTCTTCTGAATGTGGATTATGTGTAGGCTCAGGCAGACAAATCCAAAGATCCAGCCCTCTAGCAATTATTAGCACATGTCTTGGACTTCATATTCAATAACCCAAATCCCAGATATGACTCTTAAACAAATGGGATGGGTAATTCTGTGCATCTAACCGCAGTGGCTATGAGAATCTAAGACAAGATTCTTGATGGGCATAAATACTCATTTTGTCATAAAGTAAATAGTCAGGAGTAAATAAAAGGGGTGATTTTAAAAGCAAATTAATCCTTCTCCTTTGGATCTTTATTATTTGCAACAAAGCTATATAAACATACACATTTCTGTCATCTGTGGTCAGTAGGATTTGGGGAAAGATTTCAAACTTAAATCACTGCAGAGCCCATCCTCCTCTTCTATGGCCTTTTTTTTTTTCCCAGAACAGTCCTTCAAACCTTGCTTTAGCCCAGGCAGGAGCCTAACTCAGCATGGCTGGAGTTTCCCAAATGTGCCCCATGATACCCAAAACCAGGCCTGTCATGAATAATGAAGGCTTTGTGCAGTTTCCCAGGAGTAAATTGAAGGGCTACACTCAAACCTTCCTGGAATCCAAGAGTGCATTTTCATGATGCTGGGGAGGGGGGAGGAAAAGCAGCCTTAAAGACATTCCTAGCTGGGAAAAAAATAGAGGGACATATATGGAGCAAAGTACCTAAGAGACAGACAGAAATATAATCTATTATGCTGGAGAGAAAGGCCTCAAGCGACAGTCTCTAATGGGAAGTAATTCCAGAGCATTTAAGATCTTATATGGTGGCCACCAAGTCTGGAATCAGCAAATACACAATAAGTGAAGTGACATCGTCTATGATCTCAAACTTGATGGTTACCAAGAACTAGAAATTCTCTAAAGAAGTGGAGGTCAAGATAGGCCAAAGCTCTTCTGCACACCCACCCCCCAAAAATTAGGGGCGAGTGTCTCCTTAGCAACTGACTGACCTGAGGCCTTTGGATCATGTATGCATCGTAGCTGGACTCGTGGTACTTGGCCGTAATATCTGGGCTGTAGCCAGCATCACATGTGCATGGTATATTCGAGCTCAGGGGCTGTTTCCTAGGCCTATAAACCTGTGGGAGAAAGCTACAATGGTTAGGTGCAGGAGGAGCGGGTGCAGGATACATGGGGAAGGAAGAAGGAGAAAGCAGAGGAAGCTAGTTTTGACTTTCCATAATCAAAATGGGTAGAAAAAACCCAAGGTGAAGAAGATGCACAGCTCCAAAGAGATCAGAGTAAAGCAGTCCCTGGGGACCCAGGGTCAGCGATAGCAAGGCATGCCGCTCTGTGGAATGACCCAATGTCTCGCAGTGACTAGGATCTTCCCTTTGCAGGAGGGTGCACCCAGGCGCATGACAGTGGTCTCACTCTCCCTTTCTTTCTACTTCTCTGTCTCTCAGTCTCTTGCTTTCTCTCCTCTCTCACTATTTCTTGCTCTCTGTCTCCATCTCTCTCTTTTTCTCCATTTTTCTCTCTCACACACAGTCAGCCTAATAAGAAATGGACTCCGATTTAGGGCTTAAGAACGCCTTTTTCTTCTGGAAGAAGAAAAGGGAGTCCCCAATTATAAAGGGTCGTGCTTTTCCCTTCGTGTTCTGCTTTTACTGACCCCCACATGCAGAGTCAATCATGAGGGCTGAAGTCAATGCAGACACATGACATAAGGCTCAGTGTAGCATTTAAGAGCTTCAAAATCACATGTGGACCTAGATGTGGGAGAGGCCATATGGGACTGAAGGCCAATGCGCACTGAAGCCTTCTAAATGGGATTTCTAAGATAGACTCCAAGTGACTAAGTTGACCTTTTGTTTCTAATTGCCACTAAGTTATAGAAAAAGGAGAAACAATCTCTGAAGATTTCAGGAATGATTTGCAATCTTTTGAGGCACAATTACATGAATGTAAACAACCTCCAGAAAACCATCCAAAAAGCAAAGGACTTTCTCCACAAATCAGCAGTATGTCCCTCCATCCTTTTTCCCCAAGAAGCCAATAGAATATAAAGGGGGAAAGCCACGATAAGAGAATAAACACCTGATTAAAAATATTGGATTGATAATGATTGGAAAGGTCAAGAATAGCCTGGCAGTGTTGGCACTGGGAAATACTCTGACTTAAAGACACTGAAGGACACATGAAGAATCAAGTTGAAAATATGAAGACAAGGAAATATAAAGAGCTCAATGAAGGGAATTTTTTGGTGTTTGTTGGAGAGACAAGAGGATAATGTAAGCAAGACAGAAGATAACAGCTCCAACAGAAAAGAAAGTGTCCACACTTTAATTCATAGTTCTAGAATTGATTCAACAGTCATACAAAGTTCACTGGAAGGAAGAGAGCTGAGAGCTATTTTTTTTGGGGGGGGGGGAAATGATGCTAATTGAAAAGAAAGGAAAACAGCCCTGGATGCAAATCACATAAGCCAAAGCACATGCACAATAATAACAGAAAAGCAATAAAAATGGTTTTACAGTTAAAACTGGGGCCATTCCACTCCTACCTGGCTTCAGCCGGTTGAGCACGCAGAATGGACATGGAGAAATGAGGAATAGCTAAACCCAGAGAAAGCACCCCAAGGCCCCTATCCCAGCACCATCCACCATTCATGCAGGAGATCCTACCTGCTGCTTTAACTGGTGCACTAGACGATCTTTTTCCCGCTTCAGCGCCATAACTTCATCCTGCGTCTTTTTCTTTTTGGAGGCGGACAATTCCAACAAGGCAATGTTTGCATCTTTTTCACTGATCGCTGCAAGTAGTGCTTCCTGTCTGGTAAAAAAAATATATATCATTGTTATTTTTATAAACTTAAATCACATTTCATAGTTGTGATGACACAAGATTGCTTCAATGAATAGTTAGAAATCTGCCTAATATTTATGGCAAACAAATATGACTTCAGATTAGGGAGGATTACTGGATCATAATTTCTTTGTTCCAATATATTATTATTTTATGAGAAAAGTATCTTTTAGTGGTTTATGGAAACAGCTACATGTTATAAATGAACGGAGCAAATATGAACATTCAACTCTAGTATATTTTCATTTATCTACATACACATCCATCTAGTCATCCAGCCATAAGTCTACTAGCCCATCCATCCATCTCCAAAAGAGAATACAGGTATTCCAAGGTAATCCAACAAAAACATGCCATAATTTCATTATCAAGTATTATTTTTCATTCAAGATTTTTCTTTCCTAGGTAGACAGTACTATTAGAGTTGACTTTCCATTTTATTGCTAATAAGTGATATTTCACAGACCTTTCACCAAAAGTAATCCCATCCTCAGTCTTCTTTATTTCTTTTGTTTTATCACATTCACTAGACTACGAATGCCAAACCTAGACCTCATCTGTAATTTTTTTTCCTCCCTTTCTACCAAAATAATAGGCACCTTATTTCAATGACTAACTCCAGAGTACATGCATTTACATGAACTTTCTTTATTGTTCCTAAAATTCTCTAAATTACTGCCATCCATTTACTTTTAGACTAATTGACTTAAAATTTTCATTTATTTTATTTTAATATATCCTTCTATAAGCACCATGATTACAAACGTACTTGTAGTTGGGCTTTAGTTATATAAAAAGAACACTCCCTTTCATCAGTGCAACCTTTTCACCACCAATGCCCCCATTTTCCTCCTCCCCCACACCCTGCCTGTATTCAAGACAAGGCATTCTAGTTCTCTCACTCACTACCATTGCCATGGTAGTTGTTAGTGTAGTTATATAGCTCACCTACTAGTCTCTAAGGTACAGCAACTGAAGCAATGTTTAAAACATAAAATCATATTGAAATATTTTGTTGTGAAAAAACTCTCTTCTATCACCAGGTATATACCAAATCAAGAGTTTTTACTTATGCCTAAGAATCACTATCTCAACTGAACATAATTAGCTCTCTGAGACCACCTTCTCTTCTCCCACGACCATCAACTTTCACCATATTATATACCTCCATCCTTTTATAGTCCTTGAAAATGTTCCACTCGTTCCTGCATCATAAGTGTCTCTGCCATTTCCTGTGCACAACAGTCATTGCCTCTGGCAGATTCTCATCTCACAACCACCTTCCTCAGAAAAGCAGCCCACTGTGTGTATCGCGGGTATCAAAAATCTTCAAGGAATAAGTTAACTTTCCATTTTTTAAAAAACTTCTTTGAAGACAATACTATACACATTCTCATCTCATTAAAAAAATTTACAATGCTTGTCTACTGCTTAATTTCTAATCAGTGTTTTCTCAGAAAACCATTAAAATGGTCTCCTCCCCATCGTTAAAGTTCAATTTTATGGCCCCATCTGTTGCAAAGTTTAACCTGAAAAGTTTTGGAACTATTTTTGAGTAGGACATAACTTTCCTGGTTTCTTTCAGTTAGTATTTCTTTCCACTAAGGGTGTTTTGCTGTGATTATTTGGTCATTTCTGCAATATTATTGAAACATTAGAAGACCTCCCAAGTCTAGGGAAGTCTCCATCTTGGATTTTGCCTTTGCACACAAGTTATAGGCCTGAAACCTGGTTGTGATCCTGTTTTGTCTTACTTTGATAACCCGCTCCAGTTCAGGCCCCCTCCAGATGTTTTGACAGAATGGTCATTCTTTGGACCTCAAACTTTCTTCTTTTTTATGACAGTGATTTGAATGAGCTTTTTTTGGACCCTATTAATGCCAGAAGTAGGAGCTTCTGTATGGGTCTCAGTCAAACATGTGAATAGAAGAATGACAGGAAATATCCCCACATTTCGAAAAAGACCAGTACAGCCTTCACAATCAACTGTGGCAATCACAGTCAGCCTCACAGAGCCTGCCTCCCTCTGAATAACATCTTGAGACGATTGACATGCTGGCTTTTCTTAGCTAGGGAATATAAATATATAAAGTCAAGATAAAGAGGCTGGACAGGCTTCATATTAGGGAGTGATCATTGGCTGACTACTCCAACTTAGCTACAACATGTCTAAAGGAATTTTGCCCACTCTGCCAGAAATTTGAAATGTCTAACAAATCTTTTTTTTTTATTTTTGTTTTTATTTTTTGGGGTAATAAATATAGAGGTATTCATGGACTTACTCATGGGATCACTCTTCAGGGCTTGGGACCGTATGGTATGCTGGGATTTAACTCAGGTATGCCAAGTGCATACCTGTGCATTATGTACTGTACTATCTCTGACTCTGAAGATTATTTGTTTTTAAGGGACAATCTTAAATTAAAAAGATTAGTATCAGGAAAACTGGGCACTGGCACACCCTTAAAGGACCATTTGCCATTTTATACAGACATTAATAATACTTATTGAGAAACATATCAATACATGAAAACATATTTGTTGAGAGAAAATGTTCCATGCATATCACATTTCTGCCCATTGTAAGAGCAAAACATTTTTTCTCAGTCTTCTAAGAACTCTTATATAATTAAAAAATAGCCTTGGAAGACAGAGGTAGTGCTTATTTTAGTACAAAAAAGTAAAAAATGCTCATTTCTTTGGATAATAGCATCTACATCGATAGCAAAGGGAATACCTGGACTTGTACTTTATATAAAAAAAATACAAGGTGTCTAAACTCAGGTGTTTTTTTTTTTAATGAAATCACTGCTTAAATGATTATTCATTTGTTCCACCTATCCTGTGATCCTGGAATTTGAAGAAAGGGGAATTAACATAAATGAGATGTTACATTCCTAAATATGGTTTTAATGTCCACTTTTCTCATCTTTTAACCTCATCTTTTTACATCTCTCAAGTCAGACTCAGTTTTAAACCATTAAGTGTTGAAGTCGTCATGAGCCCAGATATTCATTCTATGTCTTTTTTTCTTCTCTAGTTACTCTATAAATAGCATTATCAG
>PVKC010034606.1:0-13677 GCA_004027635.1 Crocidura indochinensis
ATAATCTAAATTATATAAATGATATATTATATAATTATATAAATGATGATATTCTTCTGAATATTGTTCTGACTCTTTAATAATATCTTAGGTCAAAACCAAAGAGATAGTACAGAGGGAAAGATCTTGCAGGTAACATCTTAGGTGATTTTCCAAAGAAAAAAAAGAACAAAGAACAAAAACATTAACAAAGAACTCACATTTTTATCATACCAACATTACAATGAGGAGGCATCCTGTAATAAGTTAAAAAATTTGTATTTTATTTCTGGAAGTGTGCTTCAATTCCAACATTTCTGTAATAAAGATATGTTATACAAATAGCATGATTTTTTATCAGCAAGTAAAGTGTTAGAATGTTGTTTTATTCCTGCACATTCCCCACTGCAAAATTAATATAAACATATAGAGAGATTTAGGAACTTTGACTGGAATTATTCATAAAGAAAATATGATAAAATAAACTTTAAAATACATTAAAATTAATAATAATCAGGTAATCATTACAGATTCAATACTAGTATGTCCTATTAAATCCTTCTGTGGTAACTTTTGTTTGCTAATTTTGTAGATCAAGTGTACTCTATGTAACACCAATCACCATCTGAAATAGATGTTGAATGTATTTTAAGTTGCTATAAAATTAAAAACAAAACCTTACATTATAAAATAACGTTTAATTATATAACAGATATTGTTTATAAACACATGCTTCAACGAGAAAATTAAAAAATACAATAGTTCAAATATTAATAGGAGTTGTACAATTCAAGGAAAATCTATATCCAATGGAAGGTTCATTTTTGATCAAAATATTTGAATCATATTGATTGTAATTTAACATAAGTCCTCAAATAAGAGCATAAACTGAGAAAATATCTGAGAACTACAGAGGAAACTACAAGGAATTGCTTAGTCATATTAAAATTATTTGACTTCATGAATGATGAACTGTTGGGGCTGGAGCAATAGTACAGCAGTGGGGCATTTGCCTTATACACAGAAAACTTGAATTCTATTCCTGACATGCCATAGGGTTCCCTGAGCACTACCAGGAATGATTGCTGAATGCAGAGCCAGAAATAGTTCCTGAGTACTTCTGGATGTGAAGCCCAAAAAGAAAACTAAAACCAAATTATATATTAAATATAAAAATGTAAATAAAATTATTGTTGTAATATAAACCTATGTATTTTGAGACTTAAATGTTATGTGAAATGTATATAATATCCACTCACAGAATTAAAAACTAAAAGTGCTATTATAAATTTCTGAATTAAACTTCAAAAGCTAGAAAATGAGATAACATGCTATGAAGTATGTCACAAAGAGCAGAGGAAGAGTGCAGTCAGAGTAGAGGAAGGTCTACTATGAAAGTGATAGTTGGAACTGAGTATGAAAGGGGATAAAGTGACATGCATGGCACCACTTCATTAACAATAGTGCAGATCACAGTGTTAAAATGGAGTTAGAGCTGAGAGAGAAAAAAGAGACAGAGGGGGGTAGGGGGAAAGTGGGTAGTAGGGAAACTTTGCTCATTGTGGAAATGCGCATTGGTGAAGGTTGTTGTACATTCAATTACTAAGATGCAATCATTAACAACTTTATGCGTGAAGGAAAAACGATTATAAACAACCTTGTAATCACCGTGTTTAAATATTAAAAAAAGAAAAAAACATAGTCCCCACAAAAAAACAGCATCTGTAAGTCAGTTGGTTGTTTAAGGATTTGTAACCTACATTGTTTAAATATAAAAGGAGATAAAAGAAATAACATAGTTCAAAAAGAACTAAAATCTGTATGTCAGTTGGTTATTTAATGTTAATAACCTTACAAAATGTCTGTAACTCTTTTCTAAAGTAAAATTCAATAAATTTATATTCAAAAATGAGTTTCCATATTTATACTATAATAATATAATAAAGCTAAATTTTGTATTATATATTCTCACTCACTGGCAATAGTGAAAATGCATCACTTTGCTAAATAGTACTTTAGGCAAATAAGAACCTAACAATGACAGTTTTGGAGTATTCTCTTCTTAAAAACAAAAACAACAAAGGGGGATATGACTTCTGTGAATTAAAAACTAAAATGAGAGATGTAAACAATCAGGGCCATATTTTATTCCTTCAGAGTCTAATTTAGTGCATATGTTATAGGTGCAGACAATACAAAAGAAGAAGCATATCCACTTTGGGGCAAATAAATCCTGTATGAGAGATGGAAATACGTAAATTATTTATAATATAAAGTTACAATAAACAACAAATAACAAGTTTGCTTACATACTTTACATATTTAAAACAAGTTATTTTTAATATAACAGTAGAAGAGCAAAGCTCAGTTCAAAAGAGTTATACTTTTTCTGAAATTCTCTATGTATGAGTGCTTTAAAAACTAATCTTTGAGATTCTAAAGAGAGATGAAACAATTTTCTGTACATGTTGGATTATCAGGCAAAGCGATTCATTACTTGCTTAAGTAAATAGAAATTTTCAAACCAATATTTCAGATACAGAATGCATAATTAATAAGAGGAATACTATTTATATGTACTAGTGATAGTACAGAATTAAGGTGCTTGCTTTGCATGTATCCCACTGTGGTTTAATCCTTGTACTGTACATGATCTCCCAAAAACCATGAGAAGTAAGTGCTAGGCTCCACTAGGAGATTCTAATTTCTTCACAACCACCCCAATACATGTATTTTAAATAAAATAATACATCTAGGGCCAGAGATATACCTCAAAGTGATAGAACACATACATTGCATATGTGATACTTTGGGTTTGATATTGCTACTACAGTTTTCAGCCAACAGCCTATAAGAGGAAGCTGGATAGCCCTGAATACCACTTGGAGGGTTTGCCGTGTAACCTCTGAGCACTATTTGACCCATGGACACTGATGGATTAGACTTCTGTAATAGCTAATCAAAAAGGTTTTGTTTGTTTGTTTTACAAATTGCATTGATATAGATTACTGACATTTTGTATGTGTTCTTAATAGCTGTACAAGAATTTGGTATACATGTTAAAGTAATGACAGCATAGTACTAAAGAAATTTCCTATTAAGTTTAGGAAAATATTACCTCACTATGTAATATACAATGGCATTGACCATTATTCATTAAAATAAAAACATTGACAAATATGAATGTTTTATAATTAATAAACAATTATACTTGAAGCTAACTAATATATTGATAATCATATAGAATGCAAGACTTAAGATAGTAGAAGTTTAGTTTTGCACATAGCATGATTACCGGGTACTTAGACTGCAAGATAATCTGCTGTGTGCATAGTTTTAGGGTCAAATTCAAGATAATTAATAAATAAGTATAAACTTATATTTATAAGTATAAATTTCTTATAGCATTTCATTGCTTTTAAGAAAAGAAAGAACCTGGGCCGGCGGGGTGGCGCTAGAGGTAAGGTGTCTGCCTTGCCAGCGCTAGCCTAGGACAGACCGCGGGTCGATCCCCTGACACCCCATATGGTCCCCCAACCCAGGAGCGACTTCTGAGCGCATAGTCAGGAGTAACCCCTGAGCGTCACCGGGTGTGGTCCCTAAAAATAAAAAAAAAATAATAATAATAAATTAAAAAAAGAACCTATTCATGGTTTGAGAGTGACTTAAAGACCTAGTGTGCAACCTCTATAACTGGCAGCACATGGTCCTCTGAGAATTGTATAGAGCAGTGGTCGGCAACCTGTGGCTCGCGAGCCACATGTGGCTCTTTACACATTTAATTTGGCTCTTCTGTGTGCGGGGCGGAGCCGCTGCTCCAGGACTCTGCTTCTTTTTTATTTTTCAGTTTTTGGGCCACACCCGGTGGTGCTCAGGGGTTACTCCTGGCTGTCTGCTCAGAAATAGCTCCTGGCAGGCACAGGGAACCATATGGGACACCGGGATTCGAACCAACCACCTTTGGTCCTGGATCGGCTGCTTGTAAGCCAAATGCCTCTGTGCCTGTCAGTGCGCACCCCATGTGCAGCCCTGGCCACCTGCTCCAAGAGTGTAAGTTGATACTCAGTATCAACCCCAAAGGTGTTCCCCCAATGTCATCCTTTCTTAAACTTCTTCCTTTGATATGTAAAAGCAGACTGAATATGTACTTTTCTCTCTCTCTCTCTTTCTCTCTCTTTCTCTCTCTCCTCTTTCTCTTTCTCTCTCTTTCTCTCTCTTCTCTCTCTCCTCTCTCTCTCTCTCTCTCTCTCTCTCAACCTGAAGCCTCCTGGTTTTGGGAATTGGTTTTAATAAAGAGAGGTGTTCTAGCTTTTTGGGCTCTAGTCAGAGAGTACAAGGTAAAAGGACATGGACTCCATGATCATCCTTTCCTGGCTAGCTTGGTTTATTATTTCTTTCCTGCTACCCTGCTTCTTCAGACCAATTTGTGTGGGGTTTAAAAATATAGTACCTGGATTGATCTTAAAACACATATTTTATTTTGCACAAGAGTGGGCATCTTCCATTTACATCTTCTCAACCCAGAGTTTTCTTTTCCATGGATTCTCATGTTCAGAGTATTCATGATTAAAGTTGTGAGCTAATGCCCTTAAATGCTGTTTTTCATATTGATTATGGCTTTCTGCATAATATAAGTGCCAATCAGAAATTTTTTGCAAGCGTGGAAACATTTAAATATCTCCTTCTCAGACACAGCTACCCCAGAATCAGATTCTTTTTTGAACACATCCATCTTATGTCTCACCGTAAAAACTACTTGTGAAACTCCCCTGCAGAGATATATTAAGTTCATAGAGAAAATGAACAATGTCTGCCAAATACACAAGCTTAGTTACCCTTTCCTTGTCCAACTGGGGATGTACAAAGTCAGAGTTCTGCTCTCACAGGAACTGCACTACTTCTTCTCTCTTCCCAACAAGGCAAGAGAACACCCTTCCCTAGAACAGCCACTTCACTTCTTCATGGAGAAGATGCTAACAGTGGGCCAACCACTATTTTCACCCAGGGTGGTGAATATCCTGGATTTGATCACAAATGTCAATTTCACAAATTATCTTTATTATGTCATTTGCCACAGAGTTTAGTTCAGCAGGGAGTTTTTCTGAATCCACTCTATTATACAATGAGTGTATACAATATATGGGTGTGCAAACTTCTGTTTCTTGTGACTACACAAAAACACTGAGCCACACACAGTGCATCATCTGAACAGACATCAACACATCAGATTATTATTCTGAGTGAAATGAGTCAGAAGGAGATGTGTAGACGCAAAATAATCATTTGTGGCATATAAGACTAATAAATGGCAATATTTTAATAATATCACAGAAAATAGGGATGAGGAACAGGAGGACTAGTCCATAATAGGAAGCTTGCCATAAAAAGTGGTGAGCTCAGTTAGAATAGAGAAAGGTACATTATGACATTGATAGCTGGAACATATCACTCTGGACAAGAACTGAATGCTGAAAATGGATAAGTGACATGTATGGTACCCTTTAATTAACAATATTGCAAACCATGGTGTCATAAAGGAAATTTCGCAAACCTCAGTGTCATAAAGAGAGAGATAGAGAGAAAAAATCAAAATGATTGCCCCTGACATAGGCAGAGGAGGGTGAAGGGGAAGGAAACAGGGGACATTGGTGGTGGGGAAAATGCACTGGTGAGTACATTCTATGATTGAAACACAAGTATGAATAATTTTGTAAAAAATATGCTTAAAATATTTTTAAAATGTTTCAGGCACTCTATTATAATTCCTTTATGATATGATATCATATGCCTTTAACAAAGTGCCGTTTTTGTCTTTGTGTGTATTTTAGTTTGGTTTCTTGCAGCACACACTAAAGTGTCCCTCATCCTGTCCCTCATCCCTATTTTTTTTTCCTTTCAGTGAAATCACTACTTTTCTCTGGAACACTGTCCTTGCTTTTAAAGATTGTTAATTTTTTTTCTCTTTTACCTGTTTCATCTCCATATTGTAGGGTTTCAAATTTTCAGCACATTTTGGTTATCAAGAGGAAACGTTTTCAAACATTTTGCTTACTTATTATAAGAAATCAAAGCATTTTTTCCTCAAGAAGGGTGTTCACTATCCAGAATTAACAAATGGTCAGTGGATTCAAAAATTGTATTTCATGGTGAATGTTACTTTACATCTAAATCAGCTTAATCATAAACTACAGGGGAAAGGAAACACAAGTTTTTTATGTTAGAATGAGTTATTTCTTTTGAAAACAAATTTTCTGTTTTTGTTCAATATTTTGACAGAGAAACTTTGATTCACCTTCCAAGCCTGTTGAAACATCGCCAAGAAAATAATTCTGATATTGACATTATCTATTTTAAAACAGCACTTTTAAATATAAGGGAAGCTTTTCTCAAAAGATTTCAGGATTTCAGAAACAGCAAAGCGACGTTGGCCTTTGTTAAAAACCTCTGGATGCCACTGTTACGGAATTAAATTTTTCCCTTTAATATCGGCATTGGCAACTTTGAAATGCAATATCTAGATTTAAAAAACAAAGAACTGTGGAGCTCGAAATTCGAACGTCTTTGTGCTAATTTAGAAAGATTGGAGAAACACAAATGTGAACTTAGTTCACAGCACAAGTGGTCTGCTTTGAAAGACCTGGAGAAGGAAGATATTCTGATTTTTAACACTTGGAATAGTATTCCTGACTCATATAATCAATTAAAAAAAGCTAGTGTTTGCTGTTCCTTTCTTGTTTGGGTCTACATATTTATACAAACAATCATTTTCAAGCATGAATCTTATCAAGAGTAAATTGAGAAGTCGTCTCATCAATGAGAACCTAGAATCGTGCCTAAAATTGAAAACAACAACATACAAACCTGACTTACTCAAACTTTCCAAGGAAATGCAAGGCCAATGTTCACATTAGTGTTTGTGACTTTGTCATTGTCAGGATGTAATTTTCTCTACATTGTAAGGCAAATTTTATGGATTTTAACGTTATCAATAAATAATATCGTTCGAAAGTTTTTGTTTTATTAGTTGTGCTATTTGTATCCTCCTGACCTATGTGGATACTTGCATGCAGAATATTCTCAACAAACACTTATTGAAACTAAAATCAGTGTACCATTCTATGTATTTGCGATTTTAAAAATGTGGCTCTTGGTGCCAAGAGATAGCATGGAGGTAAGGTGTTTGCCTCTCATGCAGATGTTGGTGATTCGAATCCCAGCATCCCAGGAGCCTGCCAGGTGCGATTTCTGAGCATAGAGCCAGGAGTAACACGTGAACGCAGCCAAAAACAAACAAACAAAAACAAAAAAAAAACAAAGAATACAAAAAAAATGTGGCTCTCAAAATAAATTTCCATCGTGGTTTTGGCGAGATTTGGCTCAGTTGAAAAAAAAAAGATTGCCGACCACTATACCAGAGTATTGACCAAAGGAGCAGGCTTCTAGCACTGTTTATTGTGGCCAAGAAGCACACAAAGAACTCATTCATAATTACAATAGAAATATGTACTGAAGCCCCAGTGATTGAGCAGCTGGTGTTGTGTTTACTTTCCCTGTGGTTCATCCCCAGGCATCCCATCTGGTCCCCAGAGCCTGTCAGGAATGTTTTCTGAGCGCAGAATCAGGAGTAACCCCTGAGCGCCACCTAGTGTAGCCCAAAAAAAAAACAAAAACCAAACAAACATAAAATAAGGAAAGAAAAAAAATGTCTACATATACATTTTAATGTATATCGTAAATAAATTACCAAAGGATAACAAGAAACTAATCACGTTCTTCATGTTCTTGATCATAAAGATTAGATACAGTTAAAATAAAAGTGAAATTGTACATCTTCTTATAGAAATATGTAATACAAATCTCACTCTTAGAGATATATAGCCCATCTATGTGGATCTGTTACTTTTGTGTACAGGTCAGTGATGTGATACTGGAGTCCAAAAGGGACACCTGTAGGGTTTGTGTTTGAAAGGGGTTTAGGATAAAATGTCAAATAATAGGTTCAAGGCTTAATATATCCAAGCCATGTTCTCTATTCCTATAAGCTATTGCCCATATCCCTCTAACACTTTTCTTTGAAGTAAGTTTGTTATGAGAGGAAAAGAAAGAATTCCATTTATGAATTTATTTTTAAAATAATTTTCTTCACGCTGTCTTTTTATCTTATAAGTGAGCATGAGATTTTATCATCTCAATTGCCAGTTGCTAGACTGTCTTGCCAATCTGATTTTCATATAGAGTACTGCCACTCACTCCCATTAAACTTCGAAGTGTCTATAGCTTGTCCATCACTGGTATAGCAGAGAATGAGTTGTTTTCACTGACATCTTCTGTAACAGGTGGGCATGCAATCTGACAAGCAAAGGGCATTCATTGACACTATCCATAATTCACCTTGCTGACAAGGATTGCCTGATCAATAAAGGCAGTCTTTTGACACAGATGACAATTTATTCTTCATTGATTGTCAGATGATGAGTGATACCCATACCTATCATGCTTGCTTCTTATACATTATCCTGTCTCTCCATTTCTAGACGGGTTCCGTTTCTATAAATAATTGATTCTTAGCTGTTTATATGTCTTTCCAAGCTGGAGAATAAAAATTTTATTCCAACTGTATTCACATATTTTAATACCTGGTTTTGATTCCTATCAGCAGACTCAATTTGACTTTCCAGAATTTGCTGCTTACAATGCATTATACTGATTACAAAATTGATTAACAAACTCCTACCTCCAACTTTAAAGCAATGCCTTCAAGCACATTCAGTTAACCTTGAATTTTTTCTGTAGAGTCCCCCAAACCTATTTTCAAATGTGTTCACTTTACATATTGCCTATTTTACTTCTCTTTTTCTTGAATTATGTTATTAATGCCCCCATGGTATGGGTAGGATTTTGTGATTTCATTTTTATTGCCTATATAAAAAAATCCTGATATAGAGGAGGTAGGGGTATAATTCACTGGTATAACACTTGTATGTAGTTAGATAAAAAAAAAAAGTAAATCTAAATATCACTACCCTTGAGAATTGTCTTTCCTACACCGACATTTGAATTACCAATCTAGCAGATGTCTTCCCTAATGAATGCTGTTCTAGTACTCAATGACACTGACAAGCAGAGTGGAATAGTCTGGCTATAATGCTTTCATTCTCTGCTCAGAGCTTAACCCTGCTCTGTTCACAGGGATCCCTCCTAGAATAACACATGATTATTTTAACCTTGTATAAAAAAATAAACAAGAATATAAAATGCTAAAGATACAAGGAAACATTTAATTTTTAAATTCACCAATTTGACTTTCAAACATTTTGTATTTAACAATATTTTCTAGCTTTACCCAATTTAAGGGTACTATCTATAAATATATACGTAGTAATTGTATTTAATTTTTATTTTATTTTATTGGTCTATTGTATGTGGAAGTTTAAAATATTTATTCAAATTTACTCTTCAAACACTAACCCACAGCTTTGTTTAGCACTTTTATAGAAGTTTCAACATAATCATTATTTAGTTATGTCTTCTTGGTCATATGTTGCGTATTTATATTCTCTTTCTGAGTTACATATTGCATTCTGTTGAATTACCTGTCTGTAATATTTACTAAGTTTCACAGGTTTTTTTTCTTACTAATTGCTTGAATGACCATTTCAAGCGGTGTCTTATTTGTATGTCATGATCTCATTTTTATTGCTGTTTTATTTCTAATTTTGGTTATCTTATTCTATGTCTAATTACAGGAAAAGATTCATTGCACATTCATTATAACTTGACATTTACAAAGCACATTACAAAATAAACATAAAATACTGTTAATGAGATTGCTATTTTTTATATATATCAGATGAAAAAACTGAAGTTCATAGAGAATTTAACCAACCAAAGAAATCATTATACAGTAAATATGGTTTCATTTCTCATTTATGTATTTTACTGAATGCAATATGCTATTGATTGAAATATCCTCTAATGTATTTCATATCACAAATAAAAACTCTTGATGTTTAAACAAGGCCACCTAGATAGAATCACTGTTTCCTTGAACGAGATTTAAATTTAGCCTTGAAAAGATTATTACTACACCAGTGCACAAAGCTGACCCATTCAGAAGGAAAGTGTGGGTTGAGCATCTACCCTGCCATAGCCACACTTGCTGCCTCCATCACCCAGAATCATTGTTTCCCCGATGGCCTACCTCATCACTGATCCTCTAGGATTCCTTGTGGGGATGCCAATCTGATCATCTTCAGGAATGATGGGTGTTGGGCTGATACTGATATAACCAAGGCCTTTTTGTAGAACCAAATGTGGGCACTCTCCCCTGTATCTTCCTTCTTTCAGAAAAAAAAAAAAACCTAGCATCTCTAACCATGTCCACACAGTCACCTTATTCAAATCAGTTTAGCTCAATAGACTCACTCTTTTCTTAAACAAGATGAAATCAAGTCATAAAAGATTATGACTACACTGGTTCATACAGCACATAGCTGACCATCTTGGAGAAGAAGAAGCAGATCTTCAGGTGATAATATGCCCTTAAAATTCATAATATCAAAGCTTTTAATTTCTGAAAAATTTTATTTTTGGTACTCTCATCCCCAAAGGAACACAAAAGTTTAATAGACTGGACACATAACAAGATCTTATTAAATCATCTGCCATTTTATTAATAACTTCATGGATGATGCAATAATTTTCACAAATGAGCTTGCTACTAAACTTTTTCTTTTAACTTTTTTCTCTTTCACTTTATTTTTAATATAACTTCATTTTTTCAATGTTTGATTTTACCTATCTGGAAATAACTATTATGGTCAAATATGTGATACTTTTTATTTAAAAATAAAATTAAAATAAATGAAAAAGTTGTCAACTACATTGTGAAAACATTAATGTTATTTTATTTTAATTAAAATAAAAAGTAATTTTAATTAAAAATACTGACTATTTCACATTTTGATTTATGTTGCTATGTCCTTCGATACTCCTCCCTGTAAAAAACAATTGTACTGAGGGTATTTGAGAAAAAAGTTTGACAATTGAGGGGAGGAGGCAGGGTAGAGTCTGGAACAAAGCATGATGGTCCTCCAGGGCTGGAGATAAAGCATCAAAAAGATGCTGCTTCCTCTGACTCTATCTTGCTCTATTCTCTCTCTGTCTCTCTCTGTCTCTCTGTCTCTCTGTCTGTCTGTCTGTCTCTCTCTCTGTCTCTCTCTCTGTCTCTCTCTGTCTCTCTCTCTCTCTCTGTCTCTCTCTCTCTGTCTCTCTCTCTCTCTCTGTCTCTCTCTCTCTCTCTCTCTCTCTCTCTCTCTCTCTCTAATTCCATAGCCCTGCCTGTAAATTACCTACTTCTTTCTCAGAAACTACCTGGAGTGTCAGACTTCAGGCTGGGAATAAAATGATACATTGCTTTTACCACCCCTCCTTTTTTCCTTCCCTCCCTCGCTCCCTCCCTCTTCCTCTGTTCCTCTCTCCATCTCCCTGTCTCCCTCCTTCTCTCTCTCTCCTTCTCCATCTTTCCCTCCTTCTACCTCTCTTTCCAATCCCTCTCTCCCTGTTCTTTTCTTTCCCTCCCTCTCTTCCTCTCCCTCTCTCTCTATCCTACACTCTTCCTCCCTCCCTTCCTCCCTCTTTCCTCCCCGGTCCCTGCAAATTTATATCATGTATTGAATGCTACAAATATAGATGTTTCTAAGTTCATTCTTTTTGTTGTTTTGAGGCCACATATAGATGTGCTCAGGGCTTTATCCTGGCTCTTTTGCTCAAGGATTATTTCTGGTTGTGCTTAGAGAAAAACACGAAGTTCAAGGGACCAAAACCAAGTCAGCTATATGCAAGGCCTTACAGTAATTGCATTATATGTCAAGTTCAATTATTTTAAAATAAACAAAAGTTATCTTTTTATTAATATACTAACACATGTATACTAAAATCAAAAATATGGTTTTCTAGAAAACATGTGTTTAAGTTTTTAGAATGACAGATCGCCAGGTTTTAGAATAAAATGTACAAAAGCTATCCATCTCTGATGAGAAATTATATCTAAATAAGATAATGTTTTAATGCTTCAATTAAATATATTTACCATCTACATAGAATCATAAAGCTTGAAAATGTAGAACATTTATTATAATTATACACCTTATTCCTAGTTTAAAAACTAAATTTTTTTTGGAAAAATATATTTAGCTCAAAATTTCCTCAAAAACATTTTATAACCTTTGCAAATGTTAGTTTTTAATCTTTCAAATACTTACTTCCATGAAAGTAAATTACTTAATGTGTCAGTTAAATCTCTATATCAATGTCATAATTAATGACAATATCATTTACCTATCATGTTTTGTTTGTTTTGTTTTCTGTAAAAACAGGTATATTACTTCTAAAGTATCACTTTATTGAGATTTAAACCAGATTTCAAATAATTATTAAGTCATTTTAAAATATTCCTGAAAATGTTTTGAAGTAATTATAAATATTAGTTATTGGAATGATGTCACCTTGAAGTAAATAAATGTGACAAAGTAGAAAAAGCAGCTTTAAGATGAAATAAAACACTGATACCTGTTACATTTGACACATCATTTTATTTCTTTCTATAGTCATATATTATAAATAGATAAAAAGTAATATTAAATATTTTGGTGAGACAGCTTTGAACAAATCCCGAGAAATACATTAAAATATTCCATAAGAAAGTGAGATGAAGCTTTCATTGTACTGAATATTAAAAACATATTCTCAATTTTACAAAATCCTGAAGGTAAGAACACAGGTGATGATAAGGTTTCAGAACTTACCATCGAAAAACATCCATTGTTGACTGATTTGTCATTCACTCTAGCACTAGTTATATTGTTTTCTCTGTCTGCTTATGTACTTCAATTTTGTGATTTCTAACTGCCAGAAATCTTCACTGTCAGAGAACCATTTGTGACATTGTTAAGAAAGGTGTGATAAATGTTATAACCTGATTATACTTCTAGTTTTCTTGTAAACTTAAAATGAATCTCTTCTTCTTAACTTTAAATGAATCTTCATAAAGAATTGTATTAAATTTTAGAGGATTAGCTTGCTTGCTTCAGACTTCTCATATACTTAAGTTGTATCATATGTCTCCATTGTTTTTCCCCAGGTGAGATTATGCAAAATATCACATAAATGCTAATACTTTCATCTTCATTATTTCAAAAATGCTGAAATTTCTGAACTAAAGGGATAATACAGTAAGTTAAACTATAGCCTTGCTGTCACGGTTTACCTGAGTTGGATCCCAGGCATCCCATAGTGTCCCAAGTGCAGTACCAAGAGTTATCCTTGATAACAGAGACATAGTGAGCATTGAATACAATAAAGTTCATTAAAAAATAAATATGCTGAAGTCCATGATAGGAGTTCTTTCCCATATTAGTAACATCATAACAGTACTATACACCTTAATATAGTGCTTTATAGTGTTTTTCGTACATCAAATGAGAACAGATTATGCTGCTATGCTGTAATCCGTTCCCAGGAGATATTCTCTAACGGATGTAGGGAAGACGAGTTCTCTCTCCTCCAATTCGGAGAACGCGTCTACCACCCAGTAACCAGCGGTTCTGAGGTGAATCGGCGAGTGAACAGCTCACGGAGAGTCAGACTTGTGGAAATATCAGCTTTATTCGGTGGAAATAACTGAGGTCCAATGACCCA
>PVKC010034607.1:0-13667 GCA_004027635.1 Crocidura indochinensis
GGCACAGAGGGGACCACTTAACCTGGGAGCCCCGGGGGTGAGGGAGGAGGACATGTGAGGTAGGATGGGAAGAGAGGCGGAGGGAAGACAATTTGGTGAAGGGAATTCCCCTGATTTTATGTTAACATGTACCTAAAATATTATTGTCAACAATATGTAAGCCACTATGTTTAAAATAAAAATTGTTATTATTAAAAAAAAAGAAGTAGGGGGAAGAGAGAGAAAGGAAATGTTAATTTGCTCAAATGTGTTTGATGAGTTGGTCCTTAGATATATGAGCGCTAGGCTTGGTGCTTTACGAAAATTATTTCATTTGATTCTACCTTGCAATACAATTGCTAGTATTTCTATGAAATAGAAGAGAAAAATATCATGTATCAATTCTTAAAGGAATTTTATATAATTTCCACTATTCCTCATGGATATAAAAGATAGGATACAGATAATAGTAAGAATGAAGAACACATTTAACAGTTTACAATTTTCATGTCCCAAATAGCTCCTCAAAAGAGCAAATTTCAAGATTTTCAATAAACTGTTAAAGTTCAAAGATGTTTCTAAAAAGGAACAAAAATGACTTTCAGTTTAGGTATAGAGCAATAGTACAGCAGTACATATTTTGCCTGGCATGCTAACAATCTAGGTTTAGTCCTCAACACTACCCAGTTGGAGGTAATGTTATATACATTATTTCACTTAAAAAGAAGTTTGCAAGAAGGAAAAATTAATATTAAATAGATATTTTCTCAAGGACTAACTTTAATATAAAAACAACTTTCTTAACATTAAATAAAACATGTAAAATTTTTTTCCAAATCATATTGTAAAATAGGACGTTTTGTAAAATAAAATGTTTCTGACAAATCTTATTTGTAACCCATATGAGTCAACATTTACTATAATTCTAAGTAAAGTACAATTTTCTGAAAGCAGTATTGCTATGTCAGATAGGATTTATGACATTACTATATCCATTGTGCATGTACCCTTTGATATTCCAAGGATTTCCACTAGAGGAAACTGCTTTAAGATCTCCCAAAATGTCACATATAGATGTATCAAGTTAATATGGAAACACCAGCTGTACTCCAGAACAATAAGCAGTGAACAGAACACAGAATAATAACCAAAGCAATAGTTTATCTGTTATGTGAATCCTAGTCACTCAGAGTCAAAAAAAAATCATGTTTAAAAAAAAATAACTTAGAAGTTGTTTGAGTTCTTCTGTATTCACTTGAAATTTGACTATTTGTAATTTTAGCAGTATCAAGACTCTACATACTTTACTTAATATTCCTCTTCCAAGTAGGGATAGAAAACTCAACCCTGGAGTGAAAATTCAGGCAAAGGCCAAGAAGCAAATTTGTATATGTACATGTAGGAATCCCATCACCAGATTTGAGTATAAATCTAAGGTAGCAAATTGTGGAGCCTAGTAGGATGCAGACAAGAATGCACGGAATATTGTTCGTGAGTCTGAATGTATGTAGAATATCATATACCCAGGCAAAAACTACTGGCTTGAAGCAATACCACTAATATTTTGAATATTCTGTCAGAGTTTTCCTGAGTTATAAATTTTCTGCTTCGTTACCTCCTGACTCTCAACCTTACAATTCCATAATACAAAAACTATTTCTTTTTCCCTTTGTATATATTGCACCAACATAGATTGCATATAACTTTGTCATATTTCAAAAATATAAGATATGAAAGTAGGGGAAAATAATGGAGGGCACTAAGACCAAACAGTCATATGAACATTGAATAGAAATAAAAAATGATCAGACTTAAACACCAAATCCAAAGCCAACTAAAACAGAATTGATACCCAATCTACAACAAGCTAGACACAGAAGGGACCACTTATACTAGCAGCCCTGGTTGGGGGGGGGGGCAAAGAAGGGGCAATATGGAATCATGCTGGGAACAGGGGTGGAGGGAAGACAACATTGGTGGTGGGAATGCCCCTGATTCAATGTCACTATGTACCTAAAATATTACAGTGAATTATTTGTAATTCACTTTGGTCAAAATAAAAATTATTAATACAAAATAAGTATCTGTACCTCATATACACATACAGATACATATATATATATATATATATATATATATATATATATATACCTGGTTTTCCTCTAACATGCCTACAACAAGCTAGATTCAAAAGAAAACATTCTCTTTGTCTTTCAAGTAATTGACCTAAATTATAATGTTTAATGCAATGGTCTCTGGTAGGACCAGCTAATTTAGCAGCATGTTCCATTAGTTTAGGATTAGGATAATTTATAAGGACAGTTTCAACAACATATATGAGAGATAAATAGAAATTTAATTTTTGACCAAATATAGGGTACCATGTTGTGTACAATACACTGATCTTTGAAAAAATATAGCCAACTTTAAGAGAACATGCATGTTCCCAATCTTATAGTCCAGTATTCCTCTACTATAGGAAGTCCTTGCAGTTACAAATTCTATAGGTGTCGGGAGTGGAAGGGTAACATGTTACTGAATAAAAGTGTCTAGAAAACTTGCTGCTATTGCACTAAAGGAAATAGATTTTTATATTCTTGTCTTGATTTGCATTCTAATGGTTTCTGACTCAGGTCTAACAGCTTGGAGAGAATATTACAGGCATTTGTGTAAATAACGCATTTTTTATAGTTTGTCCAAATGTATAATTAAATGGATACTGTTACAGCTCCCCAAACCCACTAAGGTCTGCTGCCTAAATGGAGAGCTTTTGAAATTTCACCCGAATATATGGCTACATGATACATTGCTTTTATGGCCCACTGGGTAAATGGCTAGTGGTTTGGAAAGGGTATAAATGCATATTTATAGTAGAGAGTATAATGATGTTCGGAGAAGGATCAGTAAAAATTTTCTAGGAAATAACATGAATATACAAAATCATCTATTTATGTACCTGATTCTTTTGATGCAGAATACATGGCAACAGAAGCACTTTTTATCCCTTAATATTTTCAAATAATTTTTACTTCAAAATCTGTGTAATAAGATAGGGCCAATCTAATTTGAAGAAGAAATTATATTTCTAAGATTTGTTTATTAAGTTTTTTGTCTCCTAGAATTCTCAAAGGGTATAGTTGAGTCAGTGACAGTTTTATTTTGTAAAAGATTGTAAGGAACAATGGGGAACATAGAAAATCTTTCTGTGTGTGAACTTGATTCCAGAACTTGTATGCTTAACCTCCATCAACCAGCTTTGCAACTCAGATAAACACCCTTATCTGCTAAATATTGAGTTTGCCACTGTAACTTGCAAGTAATATTTCCTTTTTAGCTTCTCAATGCATTCTAATAGTTGAAATGGTAATGTATACTTAAGGGGCCTGTGGATAGGGTGTTTGTCTTGCACTTAGCCTACTCAGGTTTATCCCAACATCTGTATAGTCTCCTGAGATAGCCAGAAGTGATTTCTGAGCTCAGAGCCAGAAGTAACCTCTGAGTACCACTGTGTGTGGCCAAAATAAGTGGTGTACTTAAAAGAAGATGTCCCCATCGCATAAGCAATATAAGTCCACTATAAGGATTTATGAAATAAGTATGCTTTATTTATCATTTACCTTATGGAATGAATATTTTACATATAGGCAAAAATTAGTACTAGAAATTGGGGATAAAACCACATAGAGATCAGCACTTTCCCTGTAGAATTTTACAGTTTAATGGGTGGAAAAATAATAAAATACAATCGAAGTAACTTGGAATACTAAGCATAGAGAAGAAGCATCTATTTCAATTCCAGTATTTAGTATCTTGAGGGTGGGGGATTAGGATAATTTATAAGGACAGTTTCAACAACATATATGACAGATAAATAGAAATTTAATTTTTACAGAAAGAGGAAAGAAATAAAGAGGGAGGAGACTTCAAATCTGAAATATGAGCATGTGGATAAGTTTGGCTAAAAACAGCAGTAGGTTGGTTGTCCATTAAGAAATATTACTTGGTTGGGTTGTAGAAATAATAAACTGGAAAACTTATGATATAAACATCTTGTCCATTGTTTTCCATTCTGAATGGTAGGTAAAGCCTCAAACTATTATTCTTTTTTATTTATATATATTATTTAAACACCTTGATTACATACATGATTGTGTTTGGGTTTCAGTTATGTAAAGAACACCACCCATATTCTTAATATCCACAGCCCTTTGTCCAAATGCACTAGGGCTCACTTACCTTTTCCAAGTCCAAAAGACTGCAGCTGTGTCTTATCAAGTTGGCAATATGACTCTTTTCTAGTAATGACCCTTCCATAGACACTTTGGAAGGTAGAGAAGGTTCCATTTTAAGTACATTTGAAATGTAATATAAGAAGCAATCTCACCTGGGAAATAGAGCACTACAAACACCAAGCGTTTCCTAGCTTAATCCTGAGAACTTTTACAAATCAACAGCACTACCTATTAGTGTATTTGGAAGTCAAACTACTATGTTTTATTAGAATTACACTAAATAAGACCAAAGAGAATAAAATGGAATAGAATAAAATAGAATAGAACAAAACAGAACCGAAATAGAATAGAATAGAATAGAATAGAATAGAATAGAATAGAATAGAATAGAATAGAATAGAATAGAATAGAATAGAATAGAATAGAATAGAATAGAATAGAATAGAATAGAATAGAATAGAAGAATAGAATAGTATAGTTTTGGAAGAAGACATAATATCATGTAATATTTCAATTCAGCTTTCTGTAGTTGTATTTGTGTATGCAGTAGGTTGCAAAGCAAAATAGATTTCTCACTGTATATACCCAACTTCAAAAAAATACTGTTTCTTTGGAACAATATTAGTTCAAAATGTGACAATTACATATTTAAGAGCATAAGTACCTAAATGCTATGCTATAAGAAATTATATACTTTTCCAGAGGTTTAAGATTTACCTATGAATACTTTGTCACAAATGAAATATATTTAACATTCATATGATGACTACAAGATAAGTAATACAACATTTAAACTCATTTTATTTCAATTTATTGCTAATTATTTGTCAAACATAGCTTCAATAATTACTTCATTATATTAATAGTTTATCTTTTTAAAAATTATGCAGCCAATATAGTAAGGCTAACAGGTATTTTATTTTCAGGAAGAGATTGAATGGCTGAATATTGAATAGTCTACCTTTTAGGTGATATTACTGAGACTTTACAGCAGTACTGTTTCCTACCTACATTATGATAAAATAGCTGTCATTCACTGAGACATTCACATATGCCTGTTTCAGTTTGTACACATGATCTTTAATCCCCACAATGTGTAAAATATTACCAAAAATAAAATATAACAGTGCCAAGGCTATGACATGGTTATCAAGAGTAGGTGTTTTCATCCCTCTTATTCGCAAATAATTGGCTTTATCTAGTTTTTTCTTCTGCTCTAGACTCATTCTTTACTGAATAAATGTCAATTAAGCTATATGAGACATGTCTAAAATTCATCAAACACAAGATACATAACTACGTATATTTTTACAGTGGCAAGCAACATAGTTTGGCATCTGCATGTGCTATATTCTGATCGCCACCTAGTTTCCATGTGCATTAAATCTGAATTAAAGGCAAATCATAGATCCTCCATGAGAACTAAGTAAAACATTCTGAATAGATACTAGAGTCAAAACAGTCTTACATGATATTAGAAGAAAACTAGGATACTAAGCACTGAGCTTGATTGCAAACCATGAGCTTTACTAAAAAGATTTTCACATTAATTACACCAATAAAAAGTAGATGCTTTGGTTCCCTTTTTGGTTTGAGGGACCATTTATGATCTACAAATAAAAAGCTGAAAATAGAAGAGTAAGTTGGGTGCCCTAAGTATTTATTTAACTAACACGTTAGTTCAACTTCACCCTCAACACCTGGGAGAGTCAAATATTCTCTGATATCCTCTGAACACTGCCGGGCTTGAATATGAAGGCACTGTTGAGTCTGGAAATTGAATCATCAGCCCACATATCTGGACCACGTATCAAAAAGGTGGAATGATCATGGAAAGTAAAATTATCATGAAAACTGACATCAATCATCAGTCTCAACCAAGATAAAGCCAATTTTTCCCGCCCTTTCATCATCATCTATTTTTTCCCTTTTAAGACATGGATTTATTTAAATTTGAGTTTGGCTAGAGTTACTCAGACCTCATTAGGGAATTGGAGAGCCTTGGGAAAAAAGAGTAAATGTTTTTACAATTTAGTGGGTTATTTGTTTTCTTTCTTCTTCAAGTTTCTGAGTGGTCTGATTTATTATGTACAACTATATGCTTGTGACACTGACCTGGTAGAAATGAAAATGACAACTGCTTTCTACACTCCAGAGTTAAGTATACTCTCCTTTACTACCCCACCTTTCAGAAGAGCTGTAAGTGTACATTTGGGCAATGATAGCAAATGTCTTTCAGACCCAAAATAGTCTACAATTTCCCTGATTCAATGTCTCTATGTACCTAAAATACTATTGTGAATGATTTATAATACACTTTGGTTAAAATAAAAATTAAAAATTAATAAAAAAAGTACTTAGGAAAAATTGGGAGATGCACTTTCTCATCAAGCTCATGAACTCCCTCAAACACATATGTTGTTTTCTTTGCTATACATTTGCTTTCTTATTTCCACTCTGAAGAACTGTATGATCACTCTCAAACATGGACTTATACCTCTTTGTTCCCTCATATCTTTCTAAATATGTTTCAATACAAACTACCTTGCCTCAAAAAATGGGGGTTCAGAATAAAAAATAATAGAGATTCCGTATTTCTCTATTGTGAAAAGTTTGTTGACAGAAGCCTCCAGCTGGTTGTGGTGGATGGTGACTATAAGCAGGTGCAAGAAGACACACACACTTGTAGAATGTCTCTATATTTTATCTTTCCCAGCTCCTCTATCTTCTGTTAATAATCACCATTTCCTTCAACTCCGTTGTGAGAAACCACATGAGAGATGGCAACAGAAACGTTTTATCCAGGTCTTAGACTTTGATTTCAAGAGTTTATTTCACCCACATTGAAAATTTTAAAATTTACCTTAAGAGATATGCTCATGTTCATATCAGAACGTAGACTCAGGGTGCATCATTAGGGACCAAAGCAATAGCAGGGTGGTTGGATGTTTGCCTTGCACATATTTATCCCCAGACAGAACTCATTTCAATTCCCAGCATCCAATATGGTCCCTGGAGCCTGCCAGAAGTGATTTCTGAGTGCAGAGCCAGGAGTAACCCCTGAGCACTGTCAAATGTGACCCACCCACCCCCACCCAAAAGAGTACATTATTAAACTAAACAACAAACATCAAAGCAATATATTTGGTGAGCATCTGTTTTAACTTAATAGCTTTTTCAATATATTCACATATTTTAATAAATATAATTCAAATATATAGGAGCTGACTACAGAGCTGTATTATAATATAAGTGTGCCTTAAGGGGGAAATATAGTTAAGTGTGCATCCACACTCCACAGCCCACCACGCCAGAGATCCAACCTCACTAATTTATGACTAGTGTCTGCATTGACATTTAACTGACAACATGTACAGGTACATCTGTTGGGGGGACTGAAAACTATGGGATCTCCTCAGAATGGGGATAGACACTCTATCCCTACTCCTCTGTACTCCTGTAGCCCCAAAAGCCACATCCATATCCCACAGCTACCACCATATAAGCTCATAGGTCCATGTCTATGGATACTGGGATTTCTAACTGCAAATATGGCCACATGACCATCCAAATTTCTCATATTGACAAACCAGTAGGAATACACAAAATTGATAAACAAAAAAATACAGAATGATCAACTATAGCAACAAATAGCTTAGGATAGCTTAGTAGACACTCAGATAATGATTTGGTGACCCCCAACTAGAATTATCAATGATTCTATTACCCATTTAATCACAACAAGCAATATAAAATAAATTCTGTATGACTGCCAAAGGGACAGGCTTGAGGGTAGATGAGAAACAGGGAACATCATTGGAGGGAATGTCACACTGATAATGAGGCTGATGTTGGAACATTGAATGCCAGAACAAGTGTATTATGAACAGCTTTGTAAACTATGAAGTTTAAATAAAGTAATGAAAATAACTCAAACTGCTTTGGGTATATAAACATATTTCTGAAAAAAAATCATACAATAATGAAACTCAACTTATTTTTAAGAATAATAGATACTAGATACTTTTGAGACTTAACTAGTTAATAAATATTGACTTATTGGGGCCAGAGCGATAGCACAGCTGTAAGGCATTTGCCTTGCACGTAGTTGACCCGGACGGACCTGGTTTGATCCCTGACATCCCATATGGTCCCAAGCCAGTGATTTCTGAGCGCATAGCCAGGAGTGACCCTTGAGCATCACTGGGTGTGGTCCCCAAACCAAAATAAATAAATAAATAAAATATTGGCTTTTTTTTTTTTTTTGGTTTTTGGGCCACACCTGGTGACGCTCAGGGGTTACTCCTGGATATTGGCTCAGAAGTCACTTCTGGCAGGCATGGGGGACCATATGGGGAACCGGGGGAATTGAACCGCGGTCCATCCTAGGTTAGCGCAGGCAAGGCAGGCCCTTACCTCCAGCGCCACCGCCCGGCCCCCTGGCTTATTGTTTAATTTAGAAAAAATCAAGATGTTCCTGTATACATACATACAGATATATTGATTACTATCATATGCATCTTAGTATTATTCTGTTTTTTTTATTAATATGCATAAAAGTTAGTTTATACATGATTGTAAATTTTGTAGGTAAAAGAATAAGTATCTACAAAGATTGAGTTTTCAAAACACAGAACAATTGCTGATCTATATAAAACATAGTACTGCTAGCAAGGAAGGAGGTCACACTGGTCCTCCGGAGAAACTAGTAGAATTTTCCAAAGAAGGTAGGGTAACTGAATAGAGAATGAATATCAGGAAGACCAAAAATAAATACTTTTGAGTCCAAATTCATTCCTGGATATGACGATAAAAGCAACTTCTAAGTCTTCTCTTTTGGAAACTGGAAGCTGCATAATTCCATAGTCATCTCTCCAGCACACTTCCTTCCTTCTTGATTCTGATTTCTCTTTATATTATTTTCTGTCACTCTGCTAGACTTTCAATGACTTTCAGCTTCATAAAATATATGGAGAGATAATTTTGAACAAAATGAAAATTCTGCATTGCTTTTCATTAATCTGTTAATGGATATTTAGCATCAATTCTCCCCAGCAGTACAGTTAGGGCTTAGAACTCTCACATTGCACATGATGCACACATGTTGTTGAGTGTTGTGTCACTTACGATCTATAGGTTTTCTGGAAACGAATTAATCTTTCTTGGAGATTTTTAAGTGGAGGCTAGGCAGCCACTTAGCTGGACAAAAAAAAAGGATGATCAACCATACAAAGGAGATTTGAAGAAGATAAGCTTTGAGGTCACTTCCAGTAATTACGGTGTACTCATTACATGAGGGGCACTTACTTAGCTACATTCCTCTATGTGATCCCCATACAATTCTAACAATGACATTATTGGGAAGATAGATGTGGAGATGAAAGCCCCTCTCTGATTCTAGAGTATATTATTTTAAGTAAAAGGGATGTGAAAGAAAATATGTGGAATTAAATGTTTCTTCTCAAGCTCTTTTGCCCTTCCAAAAAGAAATACATGAACAAATTGAAAACCAATCACTTTTTTTGACCCGTTAGAGAACAAGTGAACTGCCTGCACCAAGTTTAAAGAGATACATAGGGTTAGAGTTACCAATAAGATGTTTCTACCTATTGTTATAAACTTATTTTAAACTGATTTAAAATATAGTTATGAAAAATTATAGGAGGCCCAGTGTGTATTATTATCTTAACTGTGAGAATCTTTCAAATGCTGCATTGAGGGGAACAATGGAAATAGATAGTAGCTAAGAATTAGGTGCCTGATTTCTATCACTATAAAGAATTAAATCTCTCCATAACTTAAATCAACATGTAAGAAAACAACGTGATTAAAATGATAATTCATTTCTTTTTTTCTCCACAATTAATTAGATTAGTTTTATGAGATGTTACACAGAAGACAAAAGTAAAGTACTTTGGGAACCCAGACCCATAGAGATGGTGGATAATAAATGAAAGTTGTCTAAAGCCTATAATTTTTCTGCAACTTGCTACACAGCATAGAAAGTGAAGACAACTGGTTTAGTTAATTGATTGACACCAAGAGCTTACAATTCTTAAAGAAGGAAGACCTCTCCATTTGTTAGGAGTCAATACTGCATAGTTTAGTGTATGTATCAAATGAGACTCGGCCTGTGAAATATTCCCCTACTTCCTACTTGAAGATTTTCTTTGGCTATGCTTACCAAACCTGATAACCTGATCTCAAGGATTAAAATATATCATCAAGTTCATTCATTTTTTCCTCTCAAAAGCCCTATAAATTCATTAAAATCCCTCACACTTAAAGGTTCTCAGTTACAGCTCCTGAGATGAGTCGTGATTAAGATGTTTCGAACAGGTGTTAGACTGGAGGTGGTACAGCACAGACAAGATGACGTTTCCATATCAGGAATAAGAATTCTTCCCTGGGAACATAGATCTCTCCCCACTTCTAGTCATCCAATCTCGTGCTCTTTGCAAAACACACACACACACACACACACACATATGTGAACGCTCATGCACATCACTTGATTTCTTCCCATGTTCCACCAAAAGAAATGCACTTTGCTAATTTAGAGCTTTAGATAATAAACCCACTTTTTGCTTGTTTGAATTTTTGCCACCCCCACCTTTTTTTCTTTTTTTTTCTTACCTTCAAACAAAACCACATAACTTGAACCATCTTGTTCTGCCTCACAAATTGAGGGGTAAATAATGGAAGGAACCAAGACCAAACAGTCATATGAACATTGAGTAGAAATAAAAAATGATCAGACTTAAACACCAAACCCAAAGCCAAAGACAACAGAATCTATACCCAACCTATAACAAGCTAGACACAGAAGGGACCACTTATACTAGCAGTGGAATGTCCCTAAATCACTGTCACTATGTACTAAAATACTACTGTGAATGATCTCTAATACACTTTGATCAAAATAAAAATTATTAATAAAAAATAATTAAGTGAAGAAATTAGATGTAAGTGGGTCTCCTATTTCAAGCTTGATTAATGGTCACAAAAAAGTACCAGGAAATGTTTGGGTCTGAAAGCATGTCTTTACTCAGATTTGACTCAGGGATGTTTTGTGTTCTGAGGATTGCCTGAAAAGGCAGGAGATTGAGACTCATGAGGCTGTCCTCATCCTCAAGTTGCCTTATAGCATCACCGAATGATATCTCAGTTTTGTTTGTTTGTTTGTTTGGTTTTGGTTTTTTGGGTCACACCCGGCAGTGTTCAGGGGTTGCTCCTGGCTCCATGCTCAGAAATTGCTCCTGGCAGGCACGGAGGACCATATGGGGCACCAGGATTCGAACCGATGACCTTTTGCATGAAAGGCAAATAAATGCCTTACCTCCATGCTATCTCCCGGGCCCTGATATCTCAGTTTTAATTTTCTCAATAGTCAGAGGTCTGTGGCAGAACTTACTGTGTCTTTTAACCACATACATTTTTAAAAGCAATTCATGTTTATAATTATCAAAGGCATTACCACTGTACTATTATTCAGCCCCAGAAAAAATTCATTTAATACAAAAACTCAAAAGTAAGAATCTAAGGCCAGCAAATGGCTATTCAAGATATATCATCACCTTAAAAGCCAGAATTATCAGGCAACACTTCTACTGCTATTTTACAATGTATCTACAAAGGAAATCTTTGTCTTCATGGTAATCTATGATTATTAAAGATTCATATGACAATAGACTCTAATATGCATTATCTTTGGGTTTAAATTATTCAAAACATCAATGTGTCACTCGGATATTTCTATGCACTAGCAAAGAAGAATGAGTTAATAAATATGTAAGGAGGAAACTAAGTTCCAAAAAGTTAAAGTATTTTTGTGGAAAAAACTTCCTTTTTTTGTTTGTAGGTTCAGTGTTTATTCCTGTATAGATATTCAGGGATTACTCCTTGAGGGACCATTCCAGTGATGGGAAAGGCACTTGATTGGCTGCATCGAAGCAAGCTATAATACTCGCTGTAATAGTGCTCTGGCTCACAATTTCTCATTGTTGTGCTAGTCATAGACAATTTTAAATGAAAGCAAAAAAAATTTTAACAAATACTTTACTATAGATAAGATATAAAAGTCCAAATAACTTGTCTAGAGGGGTTCTTGAAAATATATGTTGGTGTCCTGAGCTTTGAGCTTTAATGTTTATCATTCTAGACTCTAAATACAGTCCTCAACATAGTAATGCCTCGACAAAATACTCCAACTTATCCATCTCCATTTGATTTTGCCTAATGTCGTGATATAATGTTTATGTTCACAGAGACTGACGAAATAGGCAACTGCGCACCACAGACTTTTGTTATAGGTCCCGTTCATAGACAATATCTTTACAATGTGGCTTTGTTTTTGTTTCTGTTTTTGTCTTTTAAGCCAAGATATCTTACTATTAGACCACAAGGTTCACATTGTCAGATTGCTTACAGGAATGGATTCTGGATGCTCGAGACATGGTAAACTATACACCATGGGGTAGACTCCTGTTATAGAGCTTACTATCATATTGCTTAGTACTTTTTTTTTATATTTTAATTTCCTGTCTTTAAGGGAAATTTATTTTCTTTTTTTTTAATTTTTTTTATTTTAACACCTTGATTACATACATAATTGTGTTTGGGTTTCAGTCATGTATAGAACACCACCCATCACCAGTGCAACGCTCCCATCACCAATGTCCCAAATCTCCCTCCTCCCCAAACACCCCCCGCCTGTACTCTAGACAGGCTCTCCATTTCCCTCATAGGTTCTCATTTTTAGGACAGTTCAAAATGTAGTTATTTCTCTAACTAAGCTCACCACTTTTTGTGGTGAGCTTCCTGGGGTGAGCTGGAACTTCCAGCTCTTTTCTCTTTTGTTAAAATTATTATTATTGCAGGAATGTCTTTCATTTTCCTTAAAAACCATAGATGAGTGATACCATTCTGTGTTTTTCTCTCTCTCTGACTTATTTCACTGAGCATGACAGATTCCATGTACATCCATGTGTAGGAAAATTTCATGACTTCATCTCTCCTGACAGCTGCATAATATTCCATTGTGTATATGGACCACAGTTTCTTTAGCCATTCCTCTGTTGAAGGGCATCTTGGTTGTTTCCAGAGTCTTGCTATGGTAAATACTGCTGCAATGAATATAGGTGTAAGGAAAGGGTTTTTGTATTGTATTTTTGTGTTCCTTGGGTATATTCCTAGGAGTGGTATAGCTGGATCATATGGGAGCTCGATTTCTAATTTCTCGAGGAATCTCCATATCACTTTCCATAAAGGTTGAACTAGACGGCATTCCCACCAGCAGTGGATAAGAGTTCCTTTCTCTCCACATCCCCGCCAACACTGTTTGTTCTCATTCTTTGTGATGTGTGCCATTCTCTGTGGTGTGAGGTGGTACCTCATAGTTGTTTTGATTTGCATCTCTCTGATGACTAGTGATGTGGAGCATTTTTTCATGTGTCT
>PVKC010034608.1:0-13673 GCA_004027635.1 Crocidura indochinensis
CTCCTGGCTCCATGCTCAGAAATTGCTCCTGGCAGGCACGGGGGACCATATGGGGCACCGGGATTCGAACTGATGACCTTTTGCATGAAAGGCAAATGCCTTACCTCCATGCTATCTCCCGGGCCCCCTTAACTTCTTAACAAAACATTTTTTTCTTCCCTGGTGATTTCTTATTAATGATCTCCTAATATTTAGTTTCAACTGATAATGTGGGTGCCTTACAGAAAAATAAACAACTGTAACATTTTAAGTTTGACTTGTATGATTTTGATTCAAATGTCTATCAAGAAGAGAGTCATACAGTATTGCTGGGAATGTTTTGGGATTGGAACACATAGGAAAACAGAATCTGTTATTTTGCCATCAAAGAGAAACCATAATTGGTAGGAGTTTCTTTCCTTCTTATTAGCTATCCCTCTCCAAATAATATTAACAACGTAAGAATGATGATGGGACCGGAGTGGTGGGCATTTGCCTTGTATGCAGCTGACCTAGGACTGACCACGGTTTGATCCCCCGGCATCTCATATGGTCCTCCAAGCCAGAAGTAACCCCTGAGAGCCACAGGGTGTGGCCCCAAAACATAAAAGCAAAAAAACCAAACAAACAAACAAAAATAAAGAATGATTAATATTAAAAGATGACTAATCAGACTGGTAGAGAAATGATGATTGATGGTGGTGATGGCTAATAGGGCACGTACTCAATCCAGAAACTGTTTTCTCATATCTCCCAAAAATTGAAGTTTTTTTTAGTTTCCATTGACATATTACTCCTAACATAATACCTGCTATGATCATATGGATATCATAGTTAAAAATATACAAATTTGCCTTAATAACTCAAATTTACTCTTATAATTTTCTCAATATATGGGCAAAAAAGAAATAGAGAAGCAAAACTATATTCTGGGGGCCTGATAAGTCCCATTTTTTTATTTTACATTATCACATGCTATAAATCTGCATTAAGCAAAGAAATTGATATACCTAGCAGTTAGCAAACATATCCAATTCTGCATTAATTATGAGACCAACTCTGAATACTTACTAATTTTAACTTCAATAAGCAAGACCAGTACATTATTTGCTTTGAGGGTTCTTATTGAGGAGATTTTTATGGAGTCAGTATTGTTTAGATTCCCCCAATCCCACTCATATCTTTTACCTATTATAGACACAAACAATTGGATATCATTTCCACAGAGAAGGTTAGTTCTTTGGTTCTTCCCTCATTTTTTGATCCCAAAAATATTTTGATAACATCTATGTGCTTTTATATTTCTTTCTTTATCTAAGGAAACAACCTTCTGTTAAATAAAAGCTAATTCTTCTAAGAGGGTGATCTGTAAACACTGCATAGGTCATCAACTCCATGGGCATAGATAGTTTTAAAGTCAGCTAATAGACGTTAATTATAGGGTCTCTGATTGCCTGTACCAAACTCAGGGACAGTAAAACCAGGCCTTCATGAAGTATTTGCCCTTTGTCATCATTTCATTGGGCAACTTTGGACAAGTTGGTTCAATTTGGCTTCATCTGCAAATGGAAAGGTTTGAATTAGATAAATCAACCTCTGGAGATTTTCACTTTGCCCTTCTGGGCATGGAAAAGGGTTCTTACCAGAACAGGTTCTTGGTGATCTTGTTTATATATTGAAACTTCTGCCCACCCTCAACTTCCCTTTTGGAGAATTTTTCAGTTAAGATATTTAAAAAAGAGTGTTTCTAAAAATAACCCTACTAGATGAGTTACGGGATTCTAAAAACTATAACTGCCCATAACTTTCAATATTCTGTAATTTGATCTTATTTTCTCTAGTTGAATTGGATAACCTCCCAAGAGGACATTTTCACAGAGTGGAGAGATGAAAGAAAAGTGTAGGACATAGGACAGTTACCAGTGTACTTCTGGACATTGGTCAGGCGAGGACTCAAAGTATTTGGTATCTGCCTGGACCTGTGTGGCTTTGCAAGAGGTTGCCGAGATGCCCAGCTTTGCCAGTAACCCGGTTTTGCCAAAGGCTAGCACTGGGTTTCACTCAAGAGAGGATTTTGTGGTTGACTCCCCTGAGCAAAATCTATATTTCCCCTGAGATGCTTTTCACAAATAGCTCTATTCAAAAAATTCCCTCTAGGAAATGCTCTCTGTAAGAAAGAAGTTTGGGGTTCAATAAGTCTATTGGCTACATCTCAGTAAATGAAATGTGATTTCAAAAGATGAGTCCAAGAAAAAGGAATTTTCTGTAAAATCACTTTATCAGATACAAAGCGATTTTAAATACAAAAAGTTTTATGCCTTTAGTTATTTTTGTTTAACTCCTACTTGGAATCTTCTGGATTTGTTCCTGAATAGCTGTTTTCACAATGTCCACAGAAATTGTAAAACACCCAAAAAGTCCTTGAAAATTCAGGAAGTGCAAAATCGCCCAATAACTGATGGAACCTGATCCAAACACAGAGAGTTGTTGACAGGATTTCTGTGATACTGGGGTAAAATTACATCATGGATTAGGAATAAAAATGGAAAAGATTGGCTGTTCTGGAAGACTGCTGACTACTTTTCCATTAAGGTTTACCATCCTCTTCATCACCCAATAAACTTTAGGAACTTGTGCTCAGAATATAGTCAATTGGGTCTCAGAACAGTTATTATCAAAGTAAAGATAAAAGGAGGCAGTTAGAACCAACTAACCCAGAGTCATTCCTTCCTGTGAAGGTGCATATGAGGAAGCCAATGGGATATCCAGAGATTACAGGGAAGTAGACAAATATGCAAAAGGAAACCATAAAGGCTAAATTGCAGGAGAGAATGAGTTGCTTACAGGCATGCCTCAGTGATCTTGGAAATGCCCTTGTGTAGTGAGTAGCTTCTGGCCAAGAACATATCTGGATTTCAGATATCTGGGAGGTTGGAGGCCTTGTGTAGTTATTTTTTTTTCCATTTCTAGGGAAAGATCTCTTTGATCTATGTGCTACAGGGAAGTGTGTTGTCTAATTTACATGCGTTTTGGACTTTCCCCTGTTATCTTTAGGACATTGACTTCTCATTCCACTGGGGTCTGAATGACGATACCATTTGAATTCTGTTCTACTTTTATTTATTTAAAAAAATGCATCACACTTTGACATAGTTGATCATAATACATGTGTTTTCAGATAAGTGAAAGTAAAAATCATTTTAAAAATGTAAAAAAAAAACAAGAAAAAATAAAATGGAAGAAAAAAGAACAGAAAGAAAGAGAGTAGCAACATCATTTGTGAAAATTATTGTATCACTAATGAAGTTATTAATACAGGCTTGTTGTTATATGTCCAGTTTTTTAAAGTTGAGTGTTCCTTTGGGGGTGATAGCATCAGATAAATGAAGTTGTCAAGAAATTCAAAGCTATGATACTACAAATTTTAGGGGCATATACTGAGCTGAAAGGGCCTCCTAGAAGAAGGCCTGCTTCAATAATGGCGCTGCATTTGTGGGTCTGGTTACACCTGCTAGGATTTTTTGAAAACTTGGCTTTGTTTTTAAAGATAATTTCTAGGGGCTGAGAGATAGCATGGAGGTAAGGTGCTTGCCTTGCATGCAGAAAGTCGGTGGTTCAAATCCCAGCAACCCATATGGTCCCCTGAACCTGCCAGAAGCGATTTCTTAGCATAGAGTCAAGAGTAACCCCTGAGGGCTGCCAGGTGTGACCCCCCCCCAAACAAAAACATACAAAGATGATTTCTATTAATTCTCATCCTTTTGAACATCCTCTAGAGGGGCTCGGCCACCCTCCAAGTTCTGTTCTATCAAAGCTACTAAGCTATAGTCTGTGGAATTTGGCTGGGTTATGGTCCCATCTTAGCTGGAAAAGATTGTGCCTTATTCTTTAGTTGGGGCTGCCTTCTTAGAGATGACAATGTGCTCAATGAGTGTCAGTGTGGACCCATGCTAATTTCTGTCCATTTCTGACAGAGGGCTGAGTCAATCTATCTTTGATTGACAGCTATATCTGTTCTTGCCTCAAGCAACTCAGGGCTCTGCAGCTGGGCACATACACATTGAGGATTGTCATATCTTCTTGGAGACTAGATCTCTATCATTTTATATATATATACATATATATTACATATTTCCCAGAACATTATCAGGTAGTGTCTTGGAGTTGCACAAGCATTGCCAAGGAAACACCATATCCTTGGGCTCTTACTGGCCTTATTGGCCGATACTCTTCCTTGGGCTCCCAAGCATTGCTCGAGAGACTATCATCCACAAAATGAGTGAATAGAAACATGTCATGCTAACATTAATCAAATTAAGTTAGAAGATTAGAGTAGCTTTATTAATTTTATAATATATTATTGTATATGTTAATATAATATATAAAATATATTTCTTGCCAAAAAAGTTTGGATAGCCTATGCCTGGGAATGCACAGGTATTACTTTTGTCTCTGTGCTCAGGGATGAAGCCTGATAGGTCTTAAGGTGTGTATATATATGGTACTAGAAATTGAATTAGAGTTGACAGCATGCAAGGAGAGTACATTTCTCTGTAGTATCTCTTTAGCTACTGCTTTATTTAAAATGAATAAGGCTACTCCTATCTTCATTTGATTAATATTAGCATGACATGTTTCACTCATTTACATTGTATGTGGATGATGGTCTCTCTAGCAATGCTTGAGAGCCTAAGGGACCCTCCTGGAGAGTATTGGTCATTAAGGCCAGTAATTCAATGCAAGGGTCCAAGGATATAGTGCTTCTTTGGCAATGTTTGATCACCTCTAAGACATTACCTGGTAATGCTCTGGGTACTATACAGTGCCTGGATTCAAACAAGGGTCAGGGGGATGCAAAGCAAGTGCCTTTACATCTGTACTATCTTATGACCTCTTTGTGCTTGTGTGGTGTGTGTGTGTGTGTGTGAGAGAGAGAGAGAGATAGAAAGAGAAAGTGAGGAGAGAGAGAAGAGAGAGGGAGAGGAGAGAGAGAAAAAGAGAAAGAGACCCTTCCTTGGACATTTCATTCTCTTTGCTTTCCAGTTTGGGAGATTTCTATCAATACAGTCTCAAGCTTAGAGATTCTTGCCTCAAACATGTCTAGTCTATGAATAAGCCCATCAAAGCCATTCTTCACATCTCTCATTGTGTTGCTTGTCTCTTGAATTTCCCTATTTTTAAGGATTCCTTCTCTCTGCTTACTTATTTCATGCTGTACTCTTAGCTATTCAATCTTCTTGCTTTGTTTTGGGGGCACAATCAGAGATACTCAGGACTTTGTGTTCATAAATCATTCCTAGAAGACTTAGGGGAACTGGGGGTGCTGGGATGCCAGAATATCAGGGATCAAACTTGGGTTGGCTACATGCATGACAAGTGACCAACCTGCTGTACTACTCTCTGCTCTACCAATCAGATCTTGTTCTGCAACAAAAATACTTGGTAACTAAATAATTAGTGATTAGTAATCACTGTTGTTTCAAATTTTTGTTCTGAGGATCCAGGCCTGATGCCTGCTTGTTTCATTTCTTCAACTCATGTCTTCTCTCACCTCCACTCACTTTTTAGTATGTTTTATAGTTGCTGTGAGGCAGAGATAATGTATCTAGTGAAAGAGAGGGCTGAAAATCAGCCTTTGGAGTCTTGATGGTACACTGTGCTAGAGGGGAAGATTATTAGAGCCATGGTTAGGACTTGGTCTTTTAGCGCCCCTAAGATGTCAGACAGCAAACTTTCCTAATGTTCTTAGCATACTTTCCTTCCAAGGGAGGGAAAGTTGTCGCAAATGAACAGACATTGGTCATTTCTGTTCTCCAGATCAATTTGGTTTGGGAACACCAAAACTACAGTGGGGGTTTTAGTTAATTGGTTTTCTCTGAGGAAAAGCCTTGTAGAGAATAGAACATTCCAGAATATTCTGGAATGGCCCCTTTCCCTTTCTGTTCTGAGAAGTTCAAAAGGGATTTTTCCCTTGCTACTTTGGGAACAGGATCAAGCTTCTGTCTGTCAATCTCTGAATAGTGTGGGTGTCCCTGTAGGATTAGGTCCCCCAGAGATTTTGGTGCTTAGGTTGGCTGTTCTGAGTCTCCAGCATTTCACCCATTGCATTTCAAACCTTCTCAGGGTAGACTTTTTTTTTTGAGAGGTTGTTTATTATTTTTTTAAAATAATAATAATAATTTTAATTTTGATCAGAGCGGATTACATATCTTTCACGGTACTATTTTAGGTATATATTAACATTGAATTAATGGAATTCCCACCACCAAAGTTGTCCTTCCTCCATCCCCATTCCCAGTATGCATCTCTTATCTCCTTCCCTTGTTCCTGCAGCTGATCTTCACGTCTGCCTCTCTGCTTAGGGAAGTTAGCACAACCCTGTGTTTGTCTTCCCCTCTCTCTCTGAATATAAGCAGTTGCTGATTTTTTTCAGCCCCTGGATTTTTTTTTTTTTACTTTGTTAGAGTTAATAGGACAATCTCCCAGTTCTTGATTTGCAGAATCTGCTGCAGAGATTATTAAATGTCAAGGTCTTAGGCAGAGCTTAATTCAAGGTAGAGGGGTTTCAAATATATTTAGGGACTGAAGGTAATACAGGGGTCAAGTAATGTGATCACCTTGTCCACTGCTGACCCTGATTCAATTCCCAGAATGGCATATGTCCCATAAGTACCACAAGGAGTAATTTCTGAGTACCACTGAGAATGGCATCCAAACCCAAACAAATAAAATAAAATACATCCAGAGAATTCAGATACTCTGTGAGCCTTAATAAAAAACACTTTGCTGGGGCCGGAGAGATAGCATAGAGGTAAGGCGTTTGCCTTTCATGCAGAAGGACGGTGGTTGGAATTCCAGCATCCCATATGGCCCCTGTGCCTGCCAGGGGCAATTTCTGAGAATAGAGCCAAGAGTAACCCTTCAGTGCTGCCGGGTGTGACCCAAAAGCCAAAACAAAACAAAACAAACAAACAAAAAACACTTTGCTCCAAGAGGATCAGAGCAATGTGAAGGATGAATGTGCTAGAGACTGAAAAAACAGTCTTGTCTTGATCTTAGGCCACCCAGAAAAAGTTCTAACCTTTCTTTAACCTATGAAATCTTCCTTGAAAAGGAACAATGAGGGACCTAACTTGCTCAGGCTTTCTTCTCCAGGAGGCTGTAGATAAAAAAAAAAAAAGTGAGAGCTGCTAGAAAATAATGTTTCCAGAACATTGTTTCTATGCAACATGCCATCCCTCCCCCTTATAAATTCTATGTGTAATCAAGTTCTATAAATTATTACTCTCTTTTATATTTTTGCATAAAAGTATATTTCTTATATTATTGAGAAGTCCTAAGAAAACAGACTATTCTACTCTAGGTAACAGATCAAACCACAATATCTTTACATTTTCAAGGAAAAAAAAAAAAAGAAAGGAAGGATAGAATGCTGGGCATTAAATTGACACTGCTGTGTATGACATCACAAAGCCATTTTTATCCCCTGCAAAGGCCTCTTCTGAGGGGATCTGTAACCCCCATTTGAAGAGTATGTTCTCCCAGACACGGAAGTGGCTGATAACACTACCTGTACATTCAACTGCAAGAGTGGCGCCTTCTGATTCTGTCATATCACCTGGTAGTGGAGCCACTAGGCGAGATCATCTGGAACATTTTATACTAACTTGGGAGGCTAGATAAGAGAGAGAAACAAAACTTGAAAAAATAATCTGTCTGAATCAAAATCTGGGCACTGGGCACCATTTGGAACTCTGAAGGAAAGAAGTGAGGTGGGAAGGGAGTGTAAATTAAAATCCACCCCTCATCTGACCAACCACCCTATGAATACTGTAGGAGTTTCTGCTTACTGGAAACAGGGTGTCTCTCCAAGGTAAAGATCACCCATGTGACTAGGGATTTGCCCAGAACAGGGAGTGGACTCTGATCTCTGAGAGGGTTTTGCCCTCTCAGGAAGCCTTCCCACATCCTATGTGTACACTGGGTGACTAATATTTATTATAGCACCATGTGAGGGAACAGAGAACAAAGGTTGCCAGTGGTCACCTTGAGATGGTCACCATGGTCACTCCGCTCTGGACTGAGATGGATTTCTGGCCTTCCCCCGCAGGCTTGGACCCTCAAAAAAAGAGCTATTATCTAAGGAAAGCTCAGCCCTTCAGTTCAGTGTGAAAATGAGTGGGTCAGACTGCCAGCTCATGCCAGTCTCAGTGCCAGGAAGGATCCTCCTCACGCTGCTTCCTTTGCCACGAGGCACTGTGATTTGATTGGTTATAGATGATGTCATGGCACTGTTGACTCTTTTGCGGCAGGCTAGATCTGAGCAGGACCTGCTGGTCCACGTGGCTTGGGGAACAAGAGACTTGCTGGAGCAAAGCTGTCCTTATTTACTATGAGGCCACGATGTGGCAACTCAGTGCAATCCATGACTGGGTGCTCTTCATTATTGACAACTTTCCAAAGGTTCTGTTTGCTTTCTGTTCTTCTCTTGAATTCTCTTACTATTTGGGCCCCACGGTTAACAAACTGCAGCTTTCCTCAAACATCGGGCAAACTAATAGGTACAACTTGAAAAAGAGACAGACACACAGGTAGAATTTTGTCCTGACAACATTCATGAAACAAGGAAGCTTTGCTTGTCACAAAGAGTTGAATTCCTGAACAGTACGGCTCATTTCCACAAGCAAAAAAAAAAAAAAAGTCTGGAAAAGAGGCATTTGATAAGGTAATTTAGAACACAATGACTAGATCTCAGGAACCTAGTGAAGATTACATCGGGCTAGGGTATTTTTAGAGAGGGAGGAACATACTGATTGGGAGACTGCATTTAATTCTGAATTATAACAGATAAAGTTGGAGCCATTCAATTTTTAGCTACTTGGCATGGAATAATAGACCTAAAGTGTCCAGGAGAGAAAAAAAAAATAAGTCTATCAGAGTGTGCTCAAAGTTTTATTTATTACTACTGACTTTAAAATATAATTTTACCCTCAGGTATGCTGATTGTATAGTCAAATTAAGAATAATATTTTTACTTTTCTTATATATAAACAATAAACTTATGTAAAGTTATATATTAACAATGACAATGACTTTTCTTTTTTCTTTTTTTTTGGTTTTTGGGTCACACCCGGCAGTGCTCAGGGGCCACTCCTGGCTCAACGCTCAGAAATTGCTCCTGGCAGGCACGGGGGACCATATGGGGCACCGGGATTCGAACCGATGACCTTTTGTATGAAAGGCAAACGCCTTACCTCCATGCTATCTCCCGGGCCCCGACAATAACTTTTCTTATAACTTACAGGTAGCATATTCATTGAAAATGATAGATTCCAATTAAATAAAAATTGTTTGTTGGTGATAATAGCTCAAAGGCACAGCGTACATTTATATCATGCGCGTAGTCCTTGGCCTCACTCCATGTGGCCTCTCTCTTCCAACATCATCAGGGATCAATTCTGAGTGTGGTTCTCATGGTCCCCTGGACTGCTATTTTAGTAGAGAGAGAACCTAAAACACTAAGGGAAAAATTTTAAGGCAAGCTCAGCATTTGGACATTTTGGATGTTGAATGCATTCTCATTATTCCACTCGCATGAGCACCTAGCAAATATTTATGGGTGTTGATGAATTATTTCACATATTTTAGCATAGTCATTAGAAGACAAGGTTAATTAATTCAAGGTCAATTCATGTTTCATTAACAACTTTTAACTTTTGCTGACTTCATGGAATTTCAGAAGTGTCTTTTCCAGAAGTTTTTTTTTTTCAAGGATGCTTTTCTTGATAAAATTCAAAATGTGTTGATTTTGCTATACTGCTTTCCTATTCTAAAAGCGCAAATTTAGGGGCCGGGTGGTGGCGCTGGAGATAAGGTGCCTGCGCTAACCTAGGATGGACCGCGGTTCGATCCCCGGGTTCCCCATATGGTCCCTGGTGCCTGCCAGGAGCGACTTCTGTGCGAATAGCCAAGAGTAACCCCTGAGAGTCACCGGGTGTGCCCCAAAAACAAAAAAACAAAACAAAAAAAAAACCCCACAAATATCTTTGGGGCCCGGGAGATAGCATGGAGGTAAGGCGCTTGCCTTTCATGCAAAAGATCATCAGTTCGAATCCCGGTGCCCCATATGGTCCCCCGTGCCTGCCAGGAGCAATTTCTGAGCATGGAGCCAGGAGTAACCCCTGAGCACTGCCGGGTGTGACCCAAAAAACCAAAAAAAAAAAAAATAATAATAATAATAATAATAAAAAAATAAATAAAAGCGCAAATTTAAACTTCATACTCATTAGAGTATATATCTGGAACCCATTCAGCTTCTTGAAATATTTATAAGTAGTAACCAGAAATTTCCTAAAATCTTCAAGAATCACTATCACTATAAAATATATTTAAAGCTACAAAGTTATAGCAGGGATTATAAACTGCTCGTATACTTAGTGCTTTGCAGCACATCTTTGATAGAACCCCAAAGATCTTTTGTCTTTTTTCATTTATTTATTTATTGGTTTTTTGGGACACACCTGTTTGATGCTCAGGGGTTACTCCTGGCTAAGCATTCAGAAATCGCCTCTGGTTTGGGGGGACCATATGGGATGTCAGGGGATTGAACCACAGTCCTTCCTTGGCTTGTGCTTGCAAGTCAGACACCTTACCTCTAGCACCACCTTTCTGGGCCCTTTTTCTTTTATTTTTTTTTTTAATCAAAACTATTCTCCAGGTGAAGATGAAAAAAAATAAATTCAATGACCAGTTAATGCCCAATAAGTGGATAGGGTCTGAGAGAGAAGTTAGGGTGGTGTGGTTAGGTGATAGATTTGTACAATATCAATGTAAACACATTACCTTAACTATAATAAATTTTAAATTAAAGAGATTATTTTCCTAAATATCCTGGGTCCACGTCATAAAATATGTAACCAATGAGAAGAAAATCAAAGAATATCATAAAATTTTCAATATGTACTTGCTACAAAACCACAGATTATAAAATAATATGCAGGAAAAAAGTCTTATTTTGAGATAATAACAATTTGTAAAATAATAGAGATAATATTATTAGTAATGATGCCTCAGTAGTAGTATTATAAGTGTTTTTATTTTTAACTTTCTACAGAAAAGATTTTTTTTTGTTTGTTTGTTTTTGGTTTTTGGGTCACACCGGCAGTGCTCAGGGGTTACTCCTGGCTCCACGCTCAGAAATTGCTCCTGGCAGGCACAGGGGACCATATGGGGCACCGGGATTCGAACCGATGACCTTTTGCATGAAAGGCAAACGCCTTACCTCCATGCTATCTCCCGGGCCCCAGAAAAAAATTTTTTATAATGAAAAGTTATATAAGTTATGCAGCAAAAGCAATTCTACAGTGGGTAGGGCACTTGCTTACCTTGTACATGGCCAACCTGGTTTTGATCCCTAGTGCTCACACGATCACTGAACCTCACCAAGAGTGATCTCTCAGTGTAGAGCCAACATAAAGACCTGCACCATCAAATGTGGCCCCAAAACAAGTCCAAAATGTTTTTTTTAAGTTATTGATAAGTATAATCTTTCCCTGTCACATTTGCTTATTCTTTGTTTATTTGTTTGCTTTGGGGCTCACAACCAGTGATGCTCAGGGGTCACTCCTGACTCTGCACTCAGGAATCACCATTGGTGCTCAGTGGACCACATGGGATATCAGGGACTGAACCCAATTCAGCTGCTTACAAGACAAATGCATCACCTGCTATAATATTTCTCTGCCCCATCACATAGTTATTTTATAACCCTTTTTATTGCTTATTGTTTGTTTTGGGGGTCACATCCGACAGCACTCAGGGGTTACTCCTGGCTCTATGCTCAGAAATCACTCCTGGCAGGCTTGGATGACCATATGGGATGATGTCAGAATTCTATTTTTTTTTTTTTTTTTGGTTTTTGGGCCACACCCAGTGACGCTCAGGGGTTACTCCTGGCTATGCGCTCAGAAGTTGCTCCTGGCTTGGGGACCATATGGGAAACCGGGGGATCGAACCGCAGTCCGTCCTAGGCAAGGCAGGCACCTTAACTCCAGCACCACTGCCCGGCCCCTGGGATGTCAGAATTCGAACCACAGTCCTTCTGCATGCAAGGCAAACACCCTACCTACATGCTATCTCTCCAGTCCCTCTATAACCCCCTTAAATCTCAAATTCCTTTTACATCAATTACATAAAGATAAGATCTCTGCCCTCAAATTATAGTCTATATTTCAGACTTTCAAACTCAAAGAAGGAATGATCTTGGAATGTTGTATGCACGAAACCCTATCAAATAGTACTATAAAACACAGTGTCTCAAATAAAGAAAAATAAATAGCTCAGACTGGCTTAAAAGCAAAAGAGCATTCTTTTTTCATGTTGTAGAAAATACTAATTTATTCATTTTTTTCTATTCAATTACATAGAGCTATTTCTTTTTTATATTTATTTATTTATTTATTTTTATTTTGGTTTTTGGGCCACACCCGGTGATGCTCAGGGGTTACTCCTGGCAGGTAAAGGGGACCATATGGGGAACCGGGGGATCGAACCGCAGTCTGTCCTAGGTTAGCGCAGGCACCTTACCTCCAGCGCCACCACCTGGCCCCTTTATATTTATTTTTAAAGTCTAAACAGGAGTTTATTTTTGTCCATCTTAAAATATCACAATTTTCACAACACTAAAAGTTCGTTCTTATAAAGCAGGGGTTCCCAAACTTTTTAAACAGGGGCCCAGTTCACTGTCCCTCAGACCACTGAAGGGCCAGACTATAGTAAAAACAGAAATTATGAACAAATTCCTATGCACACTGCATACATCTTATTTTGATGTGAAGAAACAAAACGGGAACAAATACAATATGTGGCCCGCGGGCCGTAGTTTGAGGACCACTGTTATAAAGAATAAGCATCTTTTTGGTTTAAGAACACATATGTGGGGCCGGGCAGTGGTGCTAGAGGTAAGATGCCTGCCTTGCTGTGCTAGCCTAGGAAGGACCGCGGTTCAATCCCCAGAGTCCCATATGGTCCCCCAAGCCAGGATCGACTTCTGAGCTCATAGCCAGGAGTAACCCCTGAGAAGCACCTGGTGTGGCCCAAAAACCAAAAAAAAAAAAAAACAAGAAAGAAAGAAAAAAGAACACATATGTGTTATTTTTGACTTAAAAAACATAGAGGCCAGATAAATAGCTCAAAGAATTGGAGTTCTATCTCTATGGCATGTGATGGTCCCCAGCACTATGGTACCCCATAATTATAGCCCTTTGCATCACAGGCCAACCATCACCAAATCTCAGGCCCATATAGTCTGGCTAAGATTCCCAACTCCAATTCCCTCTCTGCAAAGGTAAAAAAGAAAATCAAGAACTATGACATAAACAAATTATTCTTTGCCCATAAATCTGTCCCCCCTTCACAGACCCACTGTGAAATTTTAGAATAAAGCTCTTCTATTTTTCTTTTTTTTTTTTGTCCCCAGATTCACAATACAGACCCTACAAGGGTCTGGGTTGAGGTGTATATGGGGTGCATTTACTGTACCTCCTCTTTCTATACAGTCAGTGTAAAGAACACAGCCTGTGATAAGAATTGGGAGGCCTTATTTTTTTTCTTTTCATTTTTTTTTATTTTTCTTTAACTTCTTTTATAAACACCCCCTTCACTAATGCAACTTTCCCGCCACCAGTGCCCCAAAA
>PVKC010034609.1:0-13677 GCA_004027635.1 Crocidura indochinensis
TGCCTCTCAAGGTCAATCTTCATCACTAAGAACACTAAACAAGAACAAAACTCTGACGAAGACACATTTGTCATGATGCCGCAATTGGCACTGCACTCTGATATTGCATTTTAAATATTACTGTTACAGAGAACTGTAGTATGTGTTGGTAAATGAGTAAAAAGCCACTAAAAAAGAGATCCTAAGTATGCCATAAAAGTCATAACTGACAGCAACCACCAAGGAATAGGACAATAAAGTTTTCTATGCATGTGACTCACAGGAATTAAAAGGAAAATTCAAATTTTCATCCATGTCCAGGAAAAGGAGAAAAAAATCCCAACACAAGCAGGGTAAAAGGATCAAATGGAATATTCGGGGGCTCGGGGGTGGAGGGAAGAGCAATAATACAGTGAACTAGGTTGTTTGCCTTGCCAACCTAGTTTTGATCCCCAGCCCCTCATATTGTCCTCCAGGCACCACTAAGAGTGATCATGAGCAACATAGGGTGTGGTCCCCAAACTACAAGACAAGCAAAAAAAAAAAATGGAGAGCTCTGGAGAAGTGTCATCTCATAGAGTGTTAAGACAACCTGGTTCTAAACTCCAACTCTGTTACTCAGCCACTCTCTTTCCCTGTGAATGAATACTGAAACTATCCTCCTCCCAAGGCAATTGCCCATATTAGTAAAGAAGGCAAAAACCTCAGAAATAGCACAAAGAAAACACAGTAACAGTAGCTTTTGTTATATAACTTTATAAAAAAGGTATTTAAAACAACTCTAGGGTGTCCTCAGACACATGTAAAATTACTTTACTTTTTCTTTTCATCTTTTCCGAGTTAATTAACACAAGTACCCAAGTACCCTTAGTTAAGTAAGCCCTGAACCTCATGTGATTTATGTTAAACTCAGGCTAATAAAAGTGGCAGGGAAGCAGCAGAAAGAAAGCCTGGATGACTCAGTAAGATCTAAGAAGCTGCTCAGTACTGCATGCTAACAAGTGCAATTTTGACTCTGTCTGATTTCTTGTGTGAAACTGCAAGCTGAGATCCTACAGAATAACCCCCATAGAATGGCACCCGAACAGGGTCACAAAACTTCAAACAGTGAGTGGAGCAACAAATTTCCCAGAGTTCTGAATAATAAAGCTGGTATAAGCCATGTCATCCACCTCTTGCTGCACCGAATGTGCTATACCCTCTATTGGAGTATTAGCTTGCATAAACCTCTTTCTGAGTTGCCTCACGCTGCTCTCGGTTATTTACCAGCATCTTTCAAGACAAACTGAACATGTCATAGCCTTTAAAAATGCTCCCATGTACGTGCCCCAAGAAAAGAGTGCTTAGACAGTAGTGAAGACTCCTTATTCAAAATACTTTCCCAAGGCCGGTACTAAACCCCGCAGGAGAAGCGAAATTGCATTGATGATGTCTGACAAGTGTGTGCAGAATCTCAGCACTACCTAGCACAAAGCCAAAATTACGTTTCTGAGCACTCTGATGTAGCTTCACATTCAAAAAACCAAATCCAAACCAAAAACTTTATAATTCATGAAGCCTAAATTTTCTTCTAGAGTACTAAAACATTTTTAGGGTCAGAGAAACAGTACAGCAGGAAGGGTGCCTGCCTTGCACAGAGTCAATTCAGGTTTGATGCCCAGCACCCCATAATGGTCCCCGCATCTTACTCAGTAGGAGTAATCTCTAAGTATAAAACCAACAGTAAATACTGAGCACTGCTAGGTAGAACCCCTAGCAACAACAACAACAAAAAAACCAACATTTTTAAACATAAGCAAGTTCTTTTTACCAAAAGCATAAATACCTATCTTTACTGATATTGATGGAGCAGCCCTCAGTACCCCAACATTGAGGCAATCTAATTTCAGATACTAGATACAATTCATTTAGCCAGAATGTCATGAATATTATTCCATCTGTTTTATACTCAACATAAAGCACAGTAGTATATATGGTCTTAGGAGTATAGACTGTGCATTATGTTGAGTGTAAAATAGATGGAATTATCTTCATATATAAGATTTGAACAAGATGTTTAAATAAATTTTAAAAAATTAAAAAAAAAAAGACATGAACAGAGGAAGATCTGGGTTGGCCTAGCTCTGTCATTTGTTGACTGACTCATTGTCTATATATAAGAGATTTAAATAACTTCTATTTCATGTGTCCGGAGGATTCTAAAATGAGATGTCATTAACTAAACTCAGTGAAAACATGATAACCATGAAACTGAGATCTAAGTATACAGTAATATGTATCAGGGGTAAGGAGGTTGGACCACACCAGTGGTGTTCAAGGGATACTCCAGCTTTGTGCTTTGTGTGTCACTCCCAGCAATGTTCAGAGGACCACGCAGTGCCAGGAAGCAAACCCTCATTGAGTTATCTCTAGCAGTATTCCTTATAGGTAAATAATAGATTACGTACAAAGTACCAAAACTTACCCCATGAAGTTAAAAATTCAGCAGCATAGCGATACAGCCAGTTCATGATCTCAATGACAATGGCATAAATGATGCTGGGCACATACAACAAGATGCTGCTCCACATGGATCCACTGCTTTCATGCACATTCATAGCCCAGGTCTCCATGTCAAAGTAAATCATCATGACGTAGAGAGAGAAATAGAGACAGAGGCACACGAAGGGCATGGAGACCAGGTAAATGCGCAACTGTCTCTTGTAGCTGGAGTAGAGAGGCTCCGACCTGCCTGTGACTGGATTGATACCTAGGACCCCATGATAGCCAGGCCGGGGCTCCTCAAACTGTCTTTTCATGATCAACGTTCCCCACCTGTAGGTCATGCGGGCACAGCTACGCTTCCACACCTCTAGGATCACTGTGGACCAGATCAGGTTGATTGAGGCGAAAATCACATACTTGTCATAGTCTTCCCACGCAAACAAGTAGTATGGCAAACCAATAATTGCCATGGGGATTAAGGCAAAAGTGAAATATTCCAAGAACCCAAAGTAAAGAGCAATGGTTTCCCCAAAGTAGCCACGAATGTTATCTATAAAGGAAGCAAAAACAAAAATTTTAGTAAAAGGGTACCAAAGACTATTTTTTTTACGAAAGCCTTTTCAGAAAAGCTACTCATGTTTTTCAGTTAGGTGGGGATCACTGATTACCCAGATCCCATGGGTACTGTGAGAAACAGTGTGAGACAGTAAGTCTGGCCTCCACACATACAGTGCATCCAAAGAATTCACTCAGTTACAGACCAACCTGACCCTTTCTCCATCATCTGACCCAGCCATAGCTGATGCAGCTGTTCTGCTGCCTAAGGCTGTTTCCCTTCAACTTTCTCATATGCTGATGGCCCTTTCCCAAAGAAAACATCTTCTTGGGGCTTGTCACAAATCTCCAACATCCTAAATTAAATTTAGCCATAGTCAATAACCATTTGGAGTTGAGGACTTAATTTATCTTTCCACCGTGTCATTCCAGTTATAAATGTTCTTTTCAAAGCAGATTCCCCACCCATAGTACTCTCTTCTCTCATCCTTCCAAAAGTGATGGAATTTATAATTTCCAATACTATGTCATATTTCAGTATACTGAAGAAAAATAATAAATAATAAAGCACAAGATGGTGTCAGAGTAATAGGTGGGGTAGATAGGTTATTTCCCTCGTACATGGCTTACAAGGTTCAATCCTTGACTTCACATATGATTTTCTAAGCACTGCCAGATATAATTAATGTGTGCAGAGTGAGGAATAACCCTTGAGCAATGCTTTGTATGGCCCCCAAACAAAAGCAAAATAAACTCAAAGCACAAAATAAGGGCTGGAGTAACAGTACAATGAATTGTACTTAGCTTCTACATGACCAACTGAGGTTCTATTCCCAGCACCATATATGGTTCCCCAAGCTCTACCAGGAGTGACTACTGGACATAGAGTCAGGCAAAATTCCTGAACATAGACAGTTGTGACCTAAACAAAGCAAAAGAAAAAAACTAATACAATTAAAATGTTGAACATCCATACCTACATACAGAGAAATGTTCAACATATACTAAATAAGTTAATGGTGATTTTATAGCTATAGTCAGGAAAAATGAATAGATTAGTAATATCCAAAATATGTATAAAGTACCCAAAATGCTTATTTGACCTTATCTTATCCCCCAACCCCCAACATTTCCCCCAAGGTAGCTATGAGTCCTGCCAGGCAAAGCATTTAGGAATTATCCCCCGAGGTCTTAGACCACTGCTCAATATATCTTTCATATGTAAGTCTTCCTCTTCACTATCATGAAGTTATTGACACTTACCTATTGGCTGATATTTCAAAATCCGATTATACCAGGTGTCTTCAAGTTTCTTCAGGGCCTCGTTATCATGAAGTGGAAACACCTGAATCATGATTCGAGAGGTGAGCAATCTTCTCACTGCAATGGGAAATGGTTGCAAACTTCATAAAATGAACTTGAAATTGCCCTAAATATGTTCCATTGAGTGCTATAGATACATCTCAGTAAGACAGAAGTGCTAGACAGAAATCAATTCTACACTACCTACTCAAAAGGCATATATTCTTTTGTTTTTCAGAACATAAAATATCCTCACTATTTGATTAGGAAAGGAATACAAGTGAATGTAATAGTGCCAATTAGAATTTGAGAAGCCCTGGTTAGTTTTCTCTCCTTAGCAAATAATAATGAATACTTCTCAATGCCAAAATAAATAATGAAATACCCTTTTTAATAGTCATAATATTCCATTATTAGACAGATAATAGAATATCCCTTTGATTAAGCACTATAATTTTTTTTTGTTTTTTGGACCACACTCATTTGATGCTCAGGGGTTACTCCTGGCTAAGTGCTCAGAAATCGCCCTGGCTTGGAGGGACCATATGGGACGAAAGGGGATTGAACTGCGGTCCTTCCTTGGCTAGTGCTTGCAAGGCAGACAGATACCTTACCTCTAGCGCCACCTCACCGGCCCCATGCACTATAATTTAAACTTTTTATATTAAAGTGTTACAGTTCTTACATATATATATATATATATATATATATTTGGGTTTTTGGGTCACACCCAGCAGTGCTCAGGGGTTACTCCTGGCTCCATGCTCAGAAATTGCTCCTGGCAGGCACGGGGGACCATATGGGGCACCGGAATTCGAACGGATGACCTTTTGCATGAAAGGCAAACGCCTTACCTCCATGCTATCTCCTGGGCCACCTTACATATATTTTTTACTCACCTGGCCTACTACCTTGTAATACAGGCTTAGAAGTCCAAGATATATACTTTTTAAATATCAAACTATGTCAATATAAGTCAATTTGTAATACATTTTTTGTTTTTGGGCCACACTCAGCAACGCTCAGGGATTGATCCTGGCTCTTCATACAGAAATCACTTCTCGCAGACAACGGGGACTATATGGGATGCCAGAGATTGAACCGTTGGCCATATAGCCATATGGCCGTATGGCTGCATGCAAGGCAAATGCTCTACCGGCTGTTCTATTGCTCCATTCCTAACTACATTATTTTTTGTTTTTTTTTTGTTTGTTTGTTTTCTGGGTCACACCCAGCAGTGCTCAGGGGTCACTCCTAACTCCATGCTCAGAAATTGCTCCTGGCAGGCTCGGGAGACCATATGGGATGCCGGGATTTGAACCACCGTCCTTCTGCATGAAAGGCAAACACCCTACCTCCATGCCACATCTCCAGCCCACTAACTACATTTTTAAACACAGAAAATAAATATTCAATATTGCTACAAACACACTAAAATATACACCAAAATAGCCAAACAATCTTGAAAAAGAAATTAGGCATCCCATCCTTCTTAACTTCAAGATTTATCACAAAGCTACGGTAATCAAAGCAGTATGGTACTAGCATAAAGACAGTTAAACTGATTAAGCTGAACATATCAAATGGTAGACATTTGTACATAAATAATATCTCAATAAATATGTCTATTTCCATTTATAATATACAGAAAGACACAAATTAATAAAAAACTATTTAAAAATGTTCAAAAGTGGGGTCCAGGAGATAGCATGGAGGTAAGGTGTTTGCCTTTCATGCAAAAGGTCATCGGTTCAAATCCCGGTGCCCCATATGGTCCCCCGTGCCTGCCAGGGGCAATTTCTGAGCATGGAGTCAGGAGTAACCCCTGAGCACTGCTGGGTGTGACCCAAAAAAACAAAACAAAAAAATATCAAAAGTGTCTTATCTGCTCTACAAACAAAAGAGAATGTTCAATTGCTTTTATTTGTGTTCATTCAAAGTATTTTCATTCACTTTCCTCTTTTCTAAACCATTAATAGGCTTATACTGGTAAACATCAAATATCAAAATCAGACAATACTTTCTACCCTCAACACTCACATGACTAGTGTGATTTTAATACGCATGCACCCAACTGAAAGAGAAAAGTATAGATAACTAAAAATACAGCCTCCTTTAATAATAAATGAAAACAGGGCATTTGCTTGTAATTACTTAAAGTGACTCAATGGGTGGGGAACCCTCATATCTTCAAAGCAATGAATGCCCTGGCCCAAATGGAGACATGAAATACTTCTACATGAGTTTCTTAAACTTTCACTAAAAATTTAAGAGATTAGAAGATTGAATTTGCATTCAGAAAGGATCTATTGCCCTTGGCCCTTGTCATCCACCTTTGAGCTCTTTTAAAGGTTGAGAACACATTTCTTTGAAGGACTTCTCCCATATTTCTTAACACCTTTTACCAAAGTCAGACATGATGTCAGAGTCTCAGGATCTTCAGTGAGAAGAGGCAAATAAATTTATGCAGCACAGAAGGGATGCAGGATATAAGTTTTCAGTATGACAGAGAGAGAGAGAGAGAGAGAGAGAGAGAGAGAGAAAGGAGAGGGAGAAAGAGAAAAAAAGAAAGAGAGAGAGAAAACAGTCTCAGGATTGCTCCCTGGTGATTCTTCTAAATAAAAAGACAAAATTTAACATTAACTTTAGAAATGAAACTGAGAAAAAGATTCCTTAGAAGTTTTAATCTCACAAATGATGTAGTGTAAATCATACTGTTACATATGTAAATTATATTGAGAGGACTGAGAGAGACAGAAGAGTTTAAAGTAAAGTTTATGAGAAATTTTCTTTCTTGTTGGAAAAGGTCATAACTAAAAAATACTAACTAGGGTAAAAGGTATACAGTTCAAGCTTTTACTCAAGTGGTGTCGATTTGATTTCTAAATATTTTTGCTCCAAATTTGCTGGCATCAGAGAGATAGTTCAAAGGGCTAAATGTTTTGCATGTGAGGGGTCAATCTCTAGCACCTAATGCCCTGAACATTGACCTCAGTACTGAGGGAAGAGGATCTTGTGAATCATTGTTAGATGTGGTAACTGTAAGCCAAAACAACCAACGTCGATACTATTGGTAAATGGGTGACCTAATCTATAGTAACTAAATTGAAATTTTAAAAAGAAAAATATTGTGATTAAAATGAGAGACTGCATTCTACCACAGAAAACATTCGAGGTAGCTTGTTTGCTTCTAAATGTAGCATTGCGAACTGAGGGACTCCGAGGGAATATAAAACCACAGGTCCTAAATTACTGGGCTTCTTTTCACAGTCATTGCCAAAATATCTTCTGGTTTTAGTTTCTAAAAATAGGTTTGCTTCTTTTTCAATACCCAGTAAGTATTTAAACCCAAGTAAACTAAGAACTGACTAACATGAGCCTTACCTTCTAAGGAAAATTTCATGCTTGACAGGCCTAAGGAAGAAATAACTTAAGCCAATTTAAAGTCTTCCTTTAGGAAGGTTGAAAGAGAGCAGAGAGAGTGCAACACTAGCATTGCACATGGTGGACTTAGGTTCTTTCCCCAGCACCACATATGGTCCCTTGAGCCTATAGGATTGTTCCTAAGTGGAGAGCCAGGAGAAAGTCAGGAGCATATCCAGGTATGGTTCAAACACCAAAAAGAAATAAAAATACGTAAGGATCTATTGTGACAATCTCAGGTTATTATTAATACAGACTAATACAGCCAAGCAATTCAAGGATGATTTTAAGCATCCTAGTTTACACTAGGGCCCTCTAAACTAAAAATCTAGTGACAATTCTAACATAGCACTGCATCTCTTTCTTTTTTAACATGGCATGCTATCTTTTTTTAATATAAATTTTTGTTTAAGCACCATGATTACAAGCATGTCTGTAGTTGGGTTCCAGTTATAAACAGAACACCCCCTATTACCAGTGCAACATTCCCTCCTCCCCCACCCCTGCCTGCATTCGCGACAGGCATTCTACTTCTCTCATTCTTTAACATTGTCACATTAGTTGTCAGCATAGTTATTTCCCTAACAGAGTTCAACACTCTTTGTGGTGAACTTCAAATTGTGAACCAGTCCTTTCAGCCCTTCCAGACTTTAACTCTATTATCTCTGGGCCTTATTACAATAATGTCTTTAATTTTTCTTAAAGCTCATAGGTGAGTGAGACTATTCTGCATCTTTCTCTCTCTCTCTCTCTCTCTCTCTCTCTCTCTCTCTCTCTTTCTGACTTATTTCACTCAGCATAATAGATTCCATGGGACTGGGCGGTGGCGCTGGAGGTAAGGTGCCTGCCTTGCCTGTGCTAGTCTAGACGGACCGCGGTTCTATCCCCCGGTTTCCCATATGGTCCCCCAAGCCAGGAGCGACTTCTGAGCGCATAGCCAGGAGTAACCCCTGAGCGTCACTGAGTGTGGCCCAAGAAAAAAAGATTCCATATATCCATGTATAGGAAAATTTCATAACTTCATCTCTCCTGACGGCTGCATAATATTTCATTGTGTATATGTACCACAGTTTCTTTAGCCATTCATCTGTTGAAGGGCATCTTGGTTGTTTCCAGAGTCTGACTATTGTAAATAGCACTACAATGAATATTGGTGTGAGGAAGGGATTTTTAAATTGTATTTTTGTGTTCCTAGGGTATATACCTAAAAGTGGTATGGCTGGATCATATGGGAGTTCAATTTTCAGTTTTTTGAGGACTCTCCATATTGTTTTCCATAAAGGCTGAACTAGACGGCATTTGCACCAGCAGTGAATAAGAGTTCCTTTCTTTCCACATCCCCGCCAGCACTGATTGTTCTTGTTCTTTGTGATGTGTGCCAGTCTCTATAAAGCATTTGATAAGGTCTAACACCCATTCTTGATAAAAAAAAAAAAACCTCATCAAGATGGGAATGAAAAGAACTTTTCTCAATATAGTCAAAGCCATTATTATTAATGGAGATAAACAAAAAGTCTTTCCCCTAAAATCTGATATAAAACAAGGCTGCCCTTTCTCATCATTCCTATTCAACATAGTACTGAAAGTACTTGCCATAGCGATTAGGCAAGAAAAAGGTATCATGGGCATCCAGATCGGTAAGGAAAAAGTCAAGCTTGCAATGTTTGCAGATGACATGATAATATATTTAGAAAACCCCTAAAGACTCTGCCAAAAAGCTTCTAGAAACCATAGATTCATATAGCAAAATGGCAGGCTACAAAATTAACATGCAAAAGTCAATGACCTTCTTATACACTAATAATGATAGAGAAGAAATGGACATTAAAAAACAATTCCAAGGGGCCAGAGAGATAGCATGGAGGTAGTGCATTTGCCTTGCATGCAAAAAGACGGTGGTTCGGATCCTGGCATCCCATATGGTCCCCTGAGTCTGCCAGGAACAATTTTCTGAGCATAGAGCCAGAAGTAACCCCCGAGCACTGCTGGGTGTGACCCAAAAACCAAAAAGAAAAAAAGAAAACAAAAACAATTCCATTCACATTAGTGACCCACAAACTCAAATATCTTAGGGTCAACTTAACTAAAGAGGTGAAAGACCTATATAAAGAAAATTACAGGGGCCCAGGAGATAGCATGGAGGTAAGGCATTTGCCTTTCATGCAAAAGGTCATCGGTTCGAATCCCAGTGCCCCATATGGTGCCCCGTGCCTGCCAGGAGCAATTTCTGAGCATGGAGCCAGGAGTAACCCCTGAGCACTGCCAGGTGTAACCCAAAAACAAAACAGACAAACAAAAAAAAAAACAAAGAAAATTACAAAACCCTACTTCAAGAAATAAGAAAGGACAAGGAAATGGAGACACATACCTTGCTCAAGGATTGTGTGACCCAAAAACCAAAAGGAAAAAAAAAAACCAATTTCCATTCACATTAGTGCCCCACAAACTCAAATATCTTAGGGTCAACTTAACTAAAGAGGTGAAAGACCTATACAAAAAGAATTACAAAACCCTACTTCAAGAAATAAGAGAGGACACAAGGAAATGGAGACACATACCCTGCTCAGGGATTGGCAGGATTAATATCATTAAAATGGCAATCCCTCTAAAGATACCCATGACATTTTTCAAAGAAGTGGGTCAAACACTCCTGACATCCTATCTTTAAAGTTAAAAACAAAAGTGTCTGTAACACTGGGTGCAACAGGGAGAAACAGGCCAAGTTGTCTGAAACCCAGTGAAATTTGACAAGCACAGTGAGTAGGGAGTGAAGTCAACAGTTTGCACAATGGAGATAGGACTGCTCTCTTCACCCCCTACCATTTCTCCTGTGCCCAGGACTTCCAACCAGATCTCACCCAACACTTGAACTCAGCAGGAAACACTTTTTTGTCTGAATAAGGAAAACATTGAACACCTGTGGGTTTTAGTACATTTTATATGTCCCTATGCCCTGTATTGTTTTCATTTTTGCTTAATATCAAACTGCAAATATATTTATATCAAACACAGAATGAACAAAGATAAACAGGTATTAATCATTTAATCTATGTATATCTACATGATATTTACATGCTATTTCTTCCAATGTCTTGTTTAATTGTTGATTTTGTGATTTTAATCTTAAATGTTAGCCCTTCTCAGATTATGGTATGTGAATGAACATGTTATCCTTCTATGGTAGTTGCCTTTCTTATTTAGTGATACAGAAACATTTTTGGTCTAATGTAGCCCTGTTTGTTCATTTTTCTTTGTTTTTTTTCCTTGCTGTTAGTCTAATTTCTTTTTTGTATGTTTATTTGGGGGCCATACCTGGCAAGTGCTTAGGGGTTACTCCTAATTTTGCACTCAGAAATCTCTTCTGGCAGCTCAGAGGACCAAATGGGATGCCAGAGATCAAATACAGGTCAGTTACATGCAAGCCCGAACTACTGGGATTTCTCTCCAGACCCAGAGTTTAATTTCATAACATATTAATGAAAACAGACTATGGAGTATTAGCCTGTTTGTTCTTTACTATACAACGTTATAGATCAAAGGTTATTATCTAAGTCTTTTGCCCAATTGGATTTAACTTTTGTATGCTGGTCAGATAATGATCCAATTTTATTTTTTTTGGTTATCTCATTTTTCCTTACATCAGCTGTAGAAACATATTCTATTATTTTCTTGACTCCTTTGTCTAAATTAACTCTACAAATGAGGATTTCTTTCTAAACTCTCAATTCTACTCCATTAGTCTGAACACTGCTTTCATTCCAATACATGCTGCTTTTTTATAATTCTAGCTTTATCATACAGTTTAAAGTCAAGACCATGATTTCTCCTATTTTATTTTCATTTGGGCTTGCTTGGGCTATAGATAGTTTAGTGATTCTATACAAATCTTATGAACAAACATTCTATATTTTTGAAGAGAATGCCACTGTAATTTTGATAGGGATTATACTGAATCAGTATGATGCTTTGGAAAGGATGGTTATTTTAATAATATAGTATATTTTTTCCATTTCCTTGCGTTTTCTCTATTTCTTTAGATAGTGAATTAGTTATCAATATAAGCTTTTCACCTACTTTGAACAACAGATTCCCAGGTACTTTATTGTTTTTGATGCAATTATAAATTGAACTTTTGGGTCATATTCCAATTTATTGATTTTTGCATATAGAAATACAACTTGTATTTTGGGGCCACATCCAGCAATATTCAAAGGTTATTCTTAGATCTATACTCAAAAATTACTCCTGGTGGGCTTGGGGTACAGTATAGAATGAAAGGGGTCAAACTGATGCTAGATCAGTTGCAAAGCAAGCACCCTACCTTCAGTACAAACACTGTAGCCTGCATATTTTCTATTGACTTTATATCATATCACTTTGCTGCAAATATTGGTTTATTGTTTCTAGTATGTGATGTCTTAAAGGTTTTATTTTTTATTATAACTATATCTGCAAATATAATAGGACTATATCAGACCAAAACACTTCTGCAACATGAAAAATACCATTACTAAGTACAACAAAAGGCATCCACCACAGAGAGAGAAAATGTTTTTCTTTTCCAATTAGAAACCTCTTTCTTTTACTTCCCTTCTTGCTGTAAATGTCTACTAAGCCCTGTTCATTCAACTTTCTTTACTTATGGTTTTTGTGTCCCCACTTATTTTCTGTCTGATGATCTTTCCATTGTTCAGAATGGGGTATTATGATTAAATTATAATTTAACCAGGTCAAATTATAATTGCTTTATGTACATTTGATGTACATTTCATTTAGTGATATATGTTAATGAGTATCAAGCCCTTCTGATGAACTGATCCCTTAATCATAAAAATAATACCTCTCTCATAACCCTTTTATAATTTGAAGCCCAATTTATTTATCTGATATAATTATGGCCATTGCTGACATTTTTTAGGTTACCATTGACTTGGAATGCTTGTTTCCAAAACATTAATGTGGACCTATATTTTATCACTTGAGAGTTCAAGTGAATCTCTTATAAGCAGCACAAAATTGATTTCTGTTTCCGGGTTCACTGTGAGTCAGTGAACTGAGTCTGACTGATGAGGTCAGACCATTGTTGTGTAGGTAAATCATTAATAGAAAAGAATATGCTGCCATTTATATTTGTATTTTCTCTTTGTTTCTTTTGTTCTCCTATTTTTCTCCTCTGTACTCTGATCTCTGCTTCTTGGACAGTGATCAGGTTCTGGTCTAAGTATTTTTGCTTGGAAGTTACAATGAAAGTTAGTACTCACTGGACCTCAAGACTAAGCTTACAAATCATTTTAAGTTTAAAATAAGTAAGTTTCAAATTGACTCTAAGAAACCTCGACATTATTCTCATTCTTCTCTACATTTTATGTTTTTTTTTAAACAACTTTAATTTGTACTCAAAATCTGAGATCTTCATTAGCCCTTATACTTTACACTTGAAAAAATGGGGCTGGAGAGACAGCACAGCGGTGTTTGCCTTGCAAGCAGCTGTTCCAGGACCAAAGGTGGTTGGTTCAAATTCCAGCATCCTGTATGGTCCCCTGTGCCTGCCAGGAGCTTTTTCTGAGAAGATAGCCAGGAGTAACCCCTGTACACCGCTGGGTGTGACCAAAAAAAATGGAGACAGTGGTTTATGAAGATAAACAGAAACTATTATATTTCAAAAATATTCAAACAAGGTAGAGAAAACTCTAGATATGCAATGGTGTCAGATAGGTTTTCATGTCTTCTTATACAATAAAACATACATATTATCATATATTAAGAATAAGTTTTGGGCCCAGGAGATAGCATGGAGGTAAGGCTTTTGCCTTTCACGCAAAAGGTCATCGGTTCGAATCCCGATGCCCCATATGGTCCCCCGTGCCTGCCAGGAGCAATTTCTGAGCATGGAGCCAGGAGTAACCCCTGAGTACTGCCGGGTGTGACCCAAAA
>PVKC010034610.1:0-13676 GCA_004027635.1 Crocidura indochinensis
CTCCACCAATGAGCCATAAACCCACAATACAGGTGGCCTGAGCTACATGATGATCAAAACCAAATAAAGTGAACAGGTCAAGAAAACATTTTTAAATGACTTATTTGAGCTGGCGGTTCCTTACCTGCAGTACTGGGAACACAGTGGACATTGTGACTCTCCCTGCAGAGTCATCAACAGAGAGCCTGTTGTCCCAGGGTTGACTTTTCCAGCCTTCAGGCAAGACCCTAGGGTGCAAGGCTGGCGCTGGGGACCCCCACAAACAGAGCCAGCTTCACTCCCAGCTTCTATTCAAATCTCTGTTTTCTCTAGGATATGTTCTCTCTGTGTGTGTGCCTCTCACCCATCTTTCTAAAATCAATAGAAAATAATTTGTATGGGACCGGAGAGATAGCACAGCAGTAGGGTGTTTGCCTTACAACGCGACCAACCCTGGATGGACTCTGGTTCGATTTCCAGCATCCCATATGGTCTCCCGAGCTTGCCAGGGGCGATTTCTGAGCACAGAGCCAGGAGTAACCCCTGAGCACCGCCAGATGTGACCCAAAAGAAAAAAATAATAATAATTTGTAAAAATAACAAAAAACAAGAACAAAAACAAAAACAAAACAAAACAAAACAAAAAAGCAACCTCCAACATCAGGAACCTTCTCTCTGGATATTCACAGCAATTACACTGATTTAATGGACCTTATATCTGAAGGAAAATGTCTCACAGGAAAGGAACCCACAGAAAATCCTCGCCTTATGGACTCAATAGTGAGTTCAGGGCTGACATGAGGCCAATCCAGAAGGGGGAGAGACAGAGGAAGGTGGCAACAAGGGCAGAGAGCAAGAACATGAGCAGAGGGCACAGAAGAAACAGGTACAGAAACGATCCATGGGTGAGCACTGGTGTCCCATGAGCTGAGGTAACTCACCAGGTATGAGCCTACAAAGGGTGGGCTTGCATGGGAGTCAATCCTGAGTGTGGAGCCAGGAATAAGTCGAAAAATGCTGGGTGTGACCCCCCCCCCCCAATAAATGTGTTTGGAGGTCCACAAAGAGATATCATTGAGTCTCTCACAATCAGGATATACAGCTTTTTTGTGCCTATGGCTTGATTTCTTTCCATTCAATCGCTTTCCTTTTCCCATTCTCTTATCTGTATGTTTTTGTTTGTGGGACAAACCCTGCTGGCTCAAGGTCATCTCCTGGATCACAGAATGGATAAGGGTTCTGTCCACAAAAAAGTAATACAGTGGAGGAAAGTAATACAGTGGAGGTTGGGGGAAAACCTGGAAATGAAATGAGCTTCAAAGAGACAGGCTGCCTTGAACTAATGATTGCAGATAAGTGGATGTGTGGAACATTCCCTGTCATCTTAGGAACAATACTTTCTGCCACGAAAGTCCTAAAACTGTCCTACAAATGGAGAGAGAAATGGCACAGACAGGGGCTGGAGCAATAGCACAGCGGTAAGGCCTTGCACGAGGACAACACAGGACAAACCCCGGTTCGAATCCTGGCATCCCATAGTGTGCCCTGAACCTGCCAGGAGCGACTTCTGAGCACAGAACCAAGAATAACCCCAGTGCGCTGCCAGGTGTGACCCAAAAACAAACAAACAAAAAGATGCACAGACATCTGCTTCAGCTCTGGGAGCTCAACCTTTGCCACTGACAAAGCACATTTTAATGCCTATTATGACTCTTAGAGGTGGGGGAGACATCTAGAACATATTTCTAGATGATGGGCAACACCTGTGCAAAGAGCACTGAACCCTTTCCCTACAGACCTGGGTCCGAATGGCCAGCACCTCGTGGGATCACGTGCACTGTAGTGATGACCAGAAAAAAAATAGCACATTCACACAACGTGAAAGACGGAGTCTAGGACACGTCCTCTTGGTGAATAAGGCTGACATCACGGGGACACCAATGATGTCTTCAAAGTCCACACCACAGCAACAGTTAATCTGTGAAAGATCCCAAGTGTGGAGGCCCAGGAAGCACAATGGTGGGATCCTCATTGCAGGATCCTCAGAAAACTGTGACTTAGAATATGCACATGGAATAGGGAGCACTGCAACATACTGGCTCAGAAGAAGCCAAGAGATGAGAATGCTATTTTCTTTCATGAAAATAATTGACAGCAATGACAATACATACACAAAAGACAACTGAAATTTATCTCCCATAGATTACTATCCTCAACTTAACATAGTGAAACTGAAATCTGTTGCATTATTTGGGAAGAATTGAGACTGAGTAAGGATACCAAGATTAATCATCAGAAAAAATACCCAAACATCCAGTCTCAGCATCATGTTCTATTTCACTTTAAGGAGAAATGCAGGGAAGGAGATGCAAAACATAGACTGCCCTGGTTGATATATGACTGTTGGACTTGGACATGCCCCTTGGATAATCCCACGGAATGGCAGTTGAACCTGGACGTGCCTCTGGATACACCCTGCCCATCATGCTAGGTGTAAAAGAAAAACTTGGACTTCTGCAGGGGAACCTACGATAGTGACCCAGAGCAGTGCATGCTAGTCTTCTGGGGGTAAGAGATAAAACATTGGGGAGATGCTTCCTGCTTTGTATCTGTCTATTTTTCCTTTTTCTTTGAACCAGACCTTCCCTGGGCCACCTATGGCCAGTGAATTCTCCCCCTCTGCCCCTGATCTCTCCCTATGTCTGAAAACCCCTGGTAGTGCAGTAGGTAACAAGTATATTTGGTTTCTCTTTTTCTCCTCTCTTCTCTCTCTGTCCAAGCCGGCAGTTGCTACAGATCTTGTGTGATGTACTCAATTCATATTAGGGCCTACTTCTGGTTTGGAGCTTCTGGCAGGGCTCATGGGAATCTATAGATGTCAGGAATGGAACCCCAGTCACCTTGGAAGGCAAGGGCTTATCTGCTGCACTGAATCTCCAGCCACTACTACAATCATTTTCAACTCTCAGGTACAATGTCCTAGTTCTATACCTACTTTTCATCCATGCTTACTAAAGCAATGCCCTTTCTGTACCAATGGTGAGAATGGTTTCTTAGTACTCCTATGTTCATCGCTGCACTTTTCACAATAGCCTAAATCTAGATACAGCTCCAATGTCTGAAAATAGGTGACTGGAAAAAGAAACTATGGTAATTCTACACAATGGAATGATATTCAGCGATAAGAAAAGAAGAAAGTTGTGAGATTTGTTGCTACATGGATAAAATTATTTGCTAGAGTACTATGCTGCCTGAAGTAAGTCAGGAGAGGGACAGACCCCCAATTTCAGGACTGGGAAATGGGCCCTTATGAAGACATCTTTCCTGGAGTAGATCTTTTAGGGGAAAGAGGAGCAGAGTCATATCCGGCAGTGCCTAGGCCTTACCCTTAGTTCTACGATCAGGTACGTTCCTGAAAGCTCAGGAGAACGTAAATGGTTTGCTGTGGAGTGAACTTGGGTCAGCCACATACAAGGTAAACTTCCAACACACTACACTATCACTTAGGTCAATAGGGTATTTTTAGCATCAGATTTTACACAGATGGATAAAAAAGCAGTGAATACATAACATGTCATTAATTTTTTGCTATTACATATTCTTTTAGGTCTAGTCACACCAGTGTTCCTTTCTATCCATATTCCTCTTCCATGCACCCAGCATTGGTCATTACAATAGACTTTACTGGCACATCTGCTAATCCTTAACATGGAGTCAGTTCTACACCGGTATTCAACAGACATGAGGAATGGGAAAGTCATAGGGCATTAACAATGTGCTTCCATGGTAGGCACCACACAAAAATGTAGTTTTTAAACATTTTTTATTTTTGGCCACAACTAGGCCCCATGTCCAGACTACTCTTCTGTAGTTTATTTAAAAAATGAACACTGTCGTGTGTGTGTGTGTGTGTGTTAGTGTGTGTGTGTGTGTGTGTGTGTGTGTGTGTGAGTGCGTGCGAGCACAGGAGCCCCAACCAACAGCTTTCAGGATTTACTCCTGGCTTTTTACTCAGGGGTCATTCCTGGAAGTGCTCAAGTGATCTAACCCAGGTCATTCGCATGCAAGGCAAATAAAAATATTTTTAATCCTAGATATGCATTAGTAAATGGTCAGCACTGAAGAGTGCTTGGTTTCCTAATAGGAAAGTCCAATTCTCCCATAAAGGAAAAAGTTCTGTGAAGTTATCTCAATAAGCTCTTTGGTTGGACTGAGTGAATAAGGCACTTGCCTTACACAGGGCTGACCTGGGCTCTATCTGCTGTATTCCATATGGGACTGCCAGGAGAAAATCCTGAGTGTAGAGTCAGAAGAATCCTCTGAGCATCACCAGAGATGATAGCCAAGAGGAGCTAGAGGAGTCTAAATTCTAATTCTTAGACACTTTAGAAATAGTTTTTTTGTCTTGGTGTGTTTGTTTTGAAGTCAAACTCGGCCTTCAGTCAGGAAGTTGATCCTGGCTCTGTACTTTGGGACGACTCCCGTGGGCTAGGGAGACTCTCCGGGATGCCAGGGGTGGAACCTGGGTCGGTCTCGTGCCAGGCAAATGCACAACGCGTTGCGCTGTTGGGGTCCCAACGCTAAAAAAAAATCGGAAAATTCGATCCTGTGGAATAGGAACAAACCCTTTTCTAGGTAAAATATATATCCATGTCGCAGGAGGATCGTGTCTTGGGTGGGAATGGGAAGGGCTCTCCGGTGCACCACCCCTGCGTGCCAGGCAGGAGAGATTCCATTGGCAACAATTGGTGTGACCCCAAAACAAAAACCAAAACGTTGACCTCCTACACGTAAAAACTCTGTTAGTCACTGTAAAACTGGTTTTCATTTAATTTGACACATAATTTGCGCAGTTATTTGGAATGGATTTTTGTTTTGGTTTTGTGGCCACACCCGGTGATGCTCAGGGGTCACTTCTGGCTTGGGGGACTATATGGAATGCCAAGGATCAAACCAAGGTCCGTCCTGGATGGCCGCGTGCAAGGCAAACGCCCTACCACATGGATTTTTCAGGCAAGCAAAATTCAAATTGCAGCGTCACCACCCATTTATCCCATATCTCCCAAGTTTACCCCATTCCCTTTAATCCCCTAACCCAGGGGCTCTTTGGAAGCTTTGTGGGGGGGGCAGGGGGCTCCAACATCAGGGCCAATAGCAGGGTGGTGAGGAGTGATATCATCCCTGCCACCTCCCTACGCTCTGTGTGGCAAAAACTCATTAAACGGGTAAATTGAATATTTAATTGGTATTGATTTTCAAAAATATATTCACATTGTTCATTGAAAAAGTTCTTTTCTCTTCAGATTGACAGCTAACTGCAGGAGCCTGTCTATAGCATTAAGATGAGAAATAATGTATGCAGTGCTATTTTTGTTTTAAATGTTGCAATGGTTTTGCGGCTCCTAAGTTTATTTCCCCCCATTGGAATCAAGTCCAAGTGGCTCTTTATGTCTTAAAGGTTGCAGACCCTTGCCCTAGCCTCGCTCCTTGAAAGAACAGTGATGCTAGGAATGACTCATGGCTCTGTGCTCCGGAATTTCTCCTGGCAGTACACAGGGGACCATGCAGTGTATGATTACTGGATCTTATCCTAATCGGTATTCATACTCCAGCCTTGGGTCTGATCTGGTCGGGTGATGGGTGACTGGACCCCTCCCTTCTTTGTATTCCTTCTCCATCCTAGAGTGTGGTCTGGTTCTTGCTAATAAAAGACTGGTTTTTAGGAAAGCAAGGGCTCATTTCTTCAGTCTTCCTCCACTAAGCTGCTTTCCCTCTTAGGATCAGGCTTGTGTGGTGGGATTCCTGGCTTCAGTGTTGGAATCCCTGAAACCGTTCTTGCACCTTTTCATGGTGTGGGTTTTTTCCTGTGTCAACGTTTTCTTCCAGACCCATTTCTCTCCAGATCCTAGTTTTGGAGGCTGAGACTACACTTACAGATGATGCATGAACAGGGACTCAGCCAACAATTGGTGAGATGTTCGTTTTGTTGCTTCTTAACTAGATTTCACCGTTCTGGGTTTTTAAACTTACATCTATTTGGCCCAAAGTGGGGTCAATGGCTTGGGTTTTGGTTGAAGGAGTCTGAATTCTCCTCATGAAAATTGCATGAGTTGTGGCTTTATTTTTTTTTTATTTCATGTGTATAGTGAGATGCAAAAAATATGGGCTGAATTCTCTATCTCACAATAAAAGTTTCTGAATTGCTTTCTAACGTTTCTGAAGCTATTTTCTAATGTTTCTAAAAGGTCTGTAAAGCCAAAAATTAGACATTTCCCGTGGTCACATGTGGTCAAACCCAAAGCCCTGACATAGTTCTGCCATCCCTTACTGCCAGTAGGCCAGTAGAGCCTCTAGCTGTTTCACTAGGTGATATCGGCTTACGAAGCAAATCAAATGACATTGAAATGGCCCAATCAAAAGACATATCTGTAAGATTCCCAGCCCCCTCCACCACAGCATCCCCCACAAGGACTAGTTCTTAGGGAAATTGGTACTGACACAGAATCAGAAACGAATTCTGCCCATCAGGAAAACAATAAAACTTCAACCTATTAGGGTTTAAATATGGATACCTTGGTTAATTTAAGAAGTGTGTTTGGGGGGGGCCTGGCAGTGGGGCTGGAGGTAAGGTGCCTGCCTTGCCTGCGCTAGCCTAGGACGGACCGTGGTTTGATCCCCCGGTTTCCCATATGGGCCAGGAGTAACCCCTGAGCATCACTGGGTGTGGCCAAAAAAAAAGTGTGTTTGGAGTATGCTCCTCTTTCTTAGTTTTTTCTTGAACACCTTGGTACCTGGAGTGATGGTGGATGTTGAACCTATCAGGATTTTAAATTGTAGCAAAGAACTGTTTGAGTACTTATTAATATTTACAGTGAAAATTGTGGATGTCTGGAAACTCAAATACTAAAATTAATAGTCTATATCACTCTTGAAGGATGGTTGCAAAAATCACATTGTCTTATGCGATGCTGATAGGAGAAGGGGAGTACAGAGAAGTAAATAAACAGTCAAGAATACCTCCATGCTGCTTAGAGACTTGTCAGGGAATTTTCTTCAAAGGTTTGGGAAAAAAATGAACTCAGAAACCAACTACAAACATAGTTACACAAAGATTTTTCAGGGAGATATGGAACCAATATGCAGAATTTGTGCAGAAATTGACAGCGGCTATTAAAAGGCAGATTAGAGTGTTGAATGACTCTCAAACTCAACTATTAAAATATGGAAAAAGAAAAAGTGGCATGCCAAGCATGGAACATTTTTCCTTAACATTATTTTCACTAAACTTCTTAAATTTACCCAAGGAAAGTTCTCTACAGCTGCAGAAAAAAATACACTTTAAAGAAGATGTGCAGGTACAAAAAAAATTAATTCACCTATTTTGATAAAAATGGATAATGAATCGATTGCTGATAGTCTCCTTATTCAAAGAAAAGAATATGCTTATGTTTCTACGAATGGCAATTCTGCCAAGAAACTTTGGGTCTCACTTCACCTCGTCAGAAGCAGGATTCTCACAAATGAAAAAACACAGGGAAAAATGCTTGAGAAGACTATAAAACTCCCCCCAGAACCAACACATATTACTCAAAAAATGTGAGCAGGAAACATTGTTAAGCATTGAATCAATTAAGCAAGCTCGAGACCAATTCTGGGGATGGTTGCATCTCCTTGTGCCTCACAGGCTCAGGTTCCCGTGGGAATTGACCTGTGAAAAGCATGGAGTAGCCGACACATGCAAGACCTTCTCTTCTCTCACTTCCACAGCTCCTCTTTGAGCATCGGTAATGGCTCCAGCTCCAGCACCTAGATCATCAGAGAGGCAAGGGACTATGGGAGAAGCTGGAAGAGCTCCTAAGCTTTCAGCTGCAAGGCACCCCACACGGGACTGCACAGCCACAGCCAGCAGCATCAGGGGTATCTGTGAATCTGGCCCCAGGCATGCAGGGGTCCTCAAACTTTTTAAACGGGGCCAGTTCACTGTCCCTCAGATCATTGGAGGCTGAACTAGAATAAAAACAAAAACGACGAATAAATTTCTACGCACACTGAATATATCTTATTTTGAAGTGAAGAAACAAAATGGGGACAAATACAGTATGTGGCCCGCGGGCCGTAGTTTGAGGACCACTACTTAGGGTAAGCACGCTGGCAGAGGGAGCGTGTGATGGTTTTGTGTGATACTCCATTGGGAAACTGAGGCACAAGTATTTTCAGAAGTTGGCCTTATTAAATGTGTTGACACAGGCTTGGAGGATTCTCACCCAAAGCCTAAAAGTGGGCTCAGAACTCCTATATGCCACCTCCTTTTTTTCATAGGTCTAAAGAAAGAGACTGTGGCACATGTGGGGGCCAAAGCCCGGACCCAGTGAATGCCCCTTTATGTCCTTAAGGACCCTCTCATGTTCCTTCCCCATTGCTGAACTTCCTGCTTATACTCTCCAGCCTCTATTGCTCTTCATAAAGTTTGACCAAACACAGAGAAGCTGGGACCACACCTACTGGTCTGGGAGCTCAGTCTGGACAGCTGTGAACACCCAGCACAGAGCAGAGCACTCACCTCCTCTGACAGATGCTGTCCCTACAACCTGTGGAATCACAAGTACTAGACAGCGCCCTGCAGGTCTGAGTTGTGTTGCTATGTCTATCATCCTTTTCTCTCCTTCCTTTATGCCCCCTGACACAACTCCCTACCATTGGGAGGGTGACTTGTGTTTTGTTTGGTATGGTTGGAGCCACACCTGGCAATGCTCAGGGTTACTCCTGGCTCTGCACTCAGGAATCACTCTTTTTGGTTTTCTGGGGATAATAGGGAATACTTTTACTGGGGATTGAGCATGGGTCAGTTGTGTAGAAAACATGCACGTTCCCCACTGAATAATATCTCTGACTGACACGTTATTTAAAATATGAGGTACAAGATACCTCAGGAAACTTCTTTCACTGTGTTCACTTGGGCACAAACTATCTTTTTTGGGGGGTGGGGTCACACCAAGCAGCACTCAGGGTTTCCTCCTGGCTCTATGCTCAGAAATCGCTCCTGGCAGGCTCTGGGGGACCATATGGGATGCCGGGATTCGAACCACCGACCTTCTGCATGCAAGGCAAACGCCTTACTTTCATGCTATCTCTCCGGCCCCTCAAACTATCTTTTTGGTTCTCTGGAGATTATATGGAATACTGAGGATTGAGCATGGGTCAGCTTTGTGATAATCATGCACGTTCCCCGCTGAACTATCTCTTTGAGTTAAACTTTATTGAGAAAATGAGATACCGAGATATCTCAGGAAACAACTTCTTTCATAGTGTTTACTTGGGTTCAAATGATCATTATTCAAGATTTCCAATGCTTAAATAAGCCTAGATGGGACTTTCAAAGGGGTGGGTGAAGAAAAGAATAAGTTAGGGCAAAGTCTCTGTTTTGGTGAAAGCAGAAAGGTTTAGATACATTATGGGCTGGTGGGCATCCACTCCAGTCAATCACGTACAAAGCAAATGTCCTACAGACTGTGCTATCAGGCTAGCCCCATCCAACCTCTACTTTTTTTTTTTACCTTTTACCTACATTTTATTATTTAGTTTATTTGGTTTTTATTTTTGGGGGGCCACACCCATTGACGCTCAGGGGTTACTCATGGCTATGCGCTCAGAAATCGCTCCTGGCTTGGGGTACCATAGGGATGCCAGGGGATCAAACCGTGGTCTGTCCTAGGCTAGCGTTTGCAAGGCAGACACTTTACTTCTAGTGCCACCGCTCCGACCCTAATATACCTACATTTTAATACTATATCTTAATTAATTATATGTGCATCCCCTATCACAATGCCCATTCCTCACCACCAATTGGCACAGTTTCTCTCCTGTCCTCTACCCTGACTGCCATTGGGCAGACATTTTACTTCTCTCCTTTCCATTGTTCCTTTTTAGACACTGTTTTTCACTCTTGTTAATGAGAAAACTGTGCGTATCACTTTATTTCCTTTTAGCACACGGTTCTGGTTCATTGTGATCATTTCACCTATCATTTTCGCTGTCAGAGTGGACTTTCTGTACCCTAATTGCACCGCTCCACATTTCATGCAATTTATTTACCAGTGACTAGTTATCTTGATACATGTCTCTATTGTCTCTGGTTACTGCTGCCATGTTATCTATTTTCCCTTACATTCCACAAATGAGTGAGATCCATCTATATACCGTTTCCTCAGATTCATTTCACTCCACGTACTATCTCCATATCCTTCCATGTTTTAATAAGTATGGCTTCATTTTTCCTAAAAGCTATATGGTATTCCAGTGCACGTATGTAGCAAAAATGTATTCTTTCCAGATTATGCCTCTTGTAAAAAGTGCTTACCAAGTGTGATTCATGAGCACAGTCTGGTGGGGTGAGTACCCCATAGTATATGTAAGAAAAGGAAAAAGAAACTCATGATGTTTCAGAGGAATAAGTCGCAACAGGTCTTTTTTAAAAAACATTGTTGGTTGGTGCCACATAAGTCACATAAGCTCCGGGCTTTCTCCAGCTCTGCGGGCAGGAATCCCTCCTGCTTGCCTGGGGACCCTCTGGGCTGCCTGGGACGGGAGCCGGCCTGGCCCCTGCAGTGCACCCCCCACCCTCCCTCCCCGTGTCCTGGAGGAATTGGAGCGGCCAAGATGGGCCTTTTCTTCCCGTTCTTGGGGCATCCCTGCCTGGCCTCTGAGCTCCGGCCGAGCCCCCGAGAGGGTGCGTTTTCCGCTTCTTGGACTCGGAAACTCCAGGGTGTGCCCCGAGAATTCCCCTTCCAGGCCCGAACGTCACGCAGCCCGCCGGTTTTCGCGAAGCCCGAAGCGCCCGTCGGCCGCCGTCGCTGCCCACTCGGAGGGCGCCGGGGTCCCCGCGGGAGGGACGACTTCCTCTCCCCGTCCCCCGCCCGCCCGCCCGCCCGTCGCGGGGCCCCTCGGAGCGCCCCGAGCCGCTGGGTCCGGCGGGTCCTCGAGGCTGCGGGCCGGGGCTCTCCCCGCGGTGCCCCCGCTGCAGCCCGGAATCTTGGGGTGCGTCCGGGGTTCGAGCCCGCTGTGTGTCCGGGCTCACTCGTGAACCGGGATCGCGGCCTGGCCTGGGGGCTGTTTCCCGGAGTCCGATTGCTTGGGTACGTGCGAGCACTTCCCGGGCTGCGTCGCTCCGGACCGGGTGACCCCAGTTTTGGGGTGAGTTTTATAGGACAGGCTTTCTTTGAGGAGGGGGGATGTATGCAAAGTCGCTGTTTTTCAAGGCAGTGTGGGGCCCCCCTCAGCGGGGCTCAGGGGAAGGACGTACCAAATTGCGCACAACTGGGTCTACTCTTTTCCCAGCCCCAGAGATCGTGGATTGAACTGACAGATGGCTGGGAGTCAGGACAGCCAAGGCCGGGAGTTTGTTACCAGACTGGTAGGCAGCATCTTCCCAGGTGGGAGTTGCAAGCCCTCTCATAGGGCTCCTGGGCTTCCTTCAGTCTAGGGACAAAAGTATGGGTGTTGGTTTACTTATTTTACTTATTTACTTATTTTACTTATTTACTTATTATTTGGCTTTTGGGTCACACCTAGTGTCGTTCAGGGGTTACTCCTGGCTCTGCACTCGGAAATCGCTTTTGTCAGTTTTGGGGGACCTTTTCAGAGGTGAGTATCTAACCCATGTCTGTCCCAAAGCGAAGCACGGTTAAGAAGCGAAAGAGCAGCGGGTCATTCTAAATTTACATTCCCTTCTCACATAACATGTAGGTTTGGGTCTTACTAGGACAGTTTTGCTGAACAACACGCTGTTTGGACTCTTACCAAAAGTTTCCTCACAAAGGCGCAGGTGCTGGATGCAGAAGGCAGATGTGTGCATCTGGTTAGGATCCAGCAAGATCCAGCAGGAAGCAGCTGGACAGGGTTTGTGCTCTTCTTTCTTGCTCATGGCTGTGACTTTTCTCCAGGGCTTTGCACAATGGGCCTTGCCGCTGCTCTTCAAGAATAATCCAAGCCGGAGAAGATGGGGCATGCCATAGGAAGTCCTGCGCGCAGGTAAGGGGACAGTGATAAAGACAGAGACTGTGGGACTAGACTGCAAAAACCCTGGAGCCTATGGGGCCCACCATTGTTTGAGGAAGGAATCTGTGGCTGTGGCACGGATGTGGCTCCTGGCACTCCTGGCAAAGTGTTGGTCTCCGCAGTTTGCGGCCACTTTTGTCCTTGTTTGTTGTCTTGTGTTTGGGGGCTTCGCCAGGCATTCTCATGCTTCCTATGGACTCAGTGTTCTTGGGTCAACCCTGGCCGGTCCAAACCCCTATTGGATACTAGATTCCAGGGTTGGACTCAGATGTTGGTGAGGAAGGAGACTTGATCCCAGGCTTTTTGCCATGAAGCGTCATTCCTGCCTCTCGTGTGGAAAAGCTCTTTGATTTCATTTAATTTATGGCACCATGGCCGAAAGAGGATTCTTCTGGTTTGGCACTCTTCGGTCAGGCTTTCAGAGCTTGGGGGGACTCTTAGGGTGTCGGGGGTTCAATCTGTGCCAGCTCTATGTGAGGCAAACGCTCACAAACTTTTCTTGTTGGTCTAGCACAAAGTTCTTTTGTATTTTGTTGCTGCTCCAGGGTGCCAGTCCGATGCCTGTCCCCACGTCTCCTTCCTGTATTTACTCTGGACTCTCCATCGAGTCTGACACACTCCCGGGAGTCCAGACTCCTGCCTTCAGGTGAAGAATTCTGCATAATTAAAAGAACACAGCAAAATGCTTTCTTGCATGTTTATTTTCCTGTGGGTTTTGCTTTTTTGTTTTGCTTGCTTTGCCCTGTGATGTGTCTGCTTTTGTTTTGTTTTGTATTGAATTGTAATCCACATTGGTAGTGCTCAGGGTTTTATCTTGACTACACAGAGGGTTCGCTCCAGGCCATGTCAGGGGACACTAGGCAGCCCTTGGGATTGATCCTGCTTTGGCCCTGTTTGCACCCTCTCTGGCACTGTTTCTCTGGTCCCAGGACATGCAGCTCAGCTTTTTGTTCTTCACTGCAGTCTCACCTCCTCTCTGCAGTCACATTTCTCCTCAGTAACCAGTTGTACTTTCAACGCCTTCTTGTCTGCAGTCCCGTGGTTTGTGTTCAAATTGGGAAATAGGAGTAAAGGATCTTTCTGAAAGCCATAGTCGCTGGGAGTCGGGTCATTTCTACCTCCACCAGGAGGGATTTGGGAATGAACTGTGAGTGCTGATAACACCAAGCACAGGTTTGATTCACTCACTGGACCCAGAATTTCCTTTCTCACCCCTTATATCCTGGACAGAGATGGACTCTGGGTCAGCAGGGGCTAATGTGTGGTTAGCATTTTGGACAACAGCAGAGTTGCTTTTTCAGCTCCTTTAAGCTCTGTCCCAGGCAATACATTCAACATTGTACAGTGAATCTAGTGCAGGGATTGGCCCTGGGTTGTCTGTGCAAAACACCACCTCTGAGAACCTTCTAGAAGTGTGTCTGCACATCTGTATATTATCTGATCTTAATTCTAGCTTGATGTCAGGGACTTTCCCTCTGGGTGCCCATGGAGAGGAGGACATGGAAGCTGGATCCTCCTGAAGGCAGAGGGGAGAGGCCCTGTGTCCCTCTAGGAGCCTGTGGGTTCCTGCCCTCTCCCCATTGCCTAAAGTAGCCTGGACCTCGAACAGCTCCTTTGTGTGCTCAGAAAATGGTGATCTTCCC
>PVKC010034611.1:0-13679 GCA_004027635.1 Crocidura indochinensis
TAAAAGTGTTTTTTTTTTTTTTTCTGGCCTTCAATTTATTGAAATCCAATAAAAGTGTTTTTTAGTGTTCTACTTTGGAATGTCATAGATCACAGGGAGAAGTTGGCATTAAATAAATATCTTAATGTGTTTTTTTTTTTAAATCTCTTCCACTGGGCAACACTATCATTATTGCTGCTCTCTTTTTTTTTTGGCTCAATTGAACACACTCAAATTAAGGTATGCGTCGCGTCAATCACCTGAGCCAAGCATCCTGTTCTGCTGAACTCCTCATTGTTTTTGATTTTCCAAAATCCCATCTGTCCTCTAGGGACTAATTTTGTGTGGGAGTTCACCCTGCTTGAGCAAAGAGCCCACTGGCCTGTATTTTTGACCCCTAATCTAGGTGACCCTTATGGAAAATTAAAACTAAAGAGAATGTCAAGTAGGACACTGACCAAAAAAAAAAAAAAGAAAGAAAGAAAGAAAGAAAGAAAAAGCACTTGGGGAGAAACCAACCCAAACTATCTCACGCCTCGATGACCCCCAAAGATAGATTCCCTCTCATTTTATTACTATCATGTTCAGGGGTGCAGTTCAAAAGTGAAAATGAGTCGTGTGGTGTGCATAGAAGTTTGTACCACAGGGCTATCTACTGCACCTGCACTCCACTTCCTGTTTTTCTGTTCCTACTTGCCTAGAAATCATTCCTTTCCTGCCGCTAACCCATTAGATAATTTTGCCCCCACTTGTCTTTGAGGAATCAGTCTTTACACTCCATCCTGTTCTGCCTGTGCTGTGTGTTCAAGCCCAAGATCCCTCCCATATCTTGCCACAAATCCCTTCCCCCATTGAATTTGGTCTGGGAAAAAGAACTTCCTTCCCTCATTGAATATGGTCTGGGAAAAAAAAGTCTGACTTCTGGCAAAGTTTCTTTTTGTGTTGGGTAAGGGAGGGCACCTGGCAGTGCTCAGGTTTTACTCTTGGTTTTGTACTCAAGGATCAGTCCTGGTGGGGCTCAGGAAATCATATGGGGTGTCAAAGATAGAACCCAGATTGGCCATGTGCAAGAAAGATGCTATTTCCATAGTATTATAGTTCTGACCTGAAGTTATTTCTTGAGAGTCAAAGAAACACACACACACACACACACACACACACACACACACACACACACACACACACACACCAATGAGAGCTTGACTGTGCTACCAGTTAGTGATTCATATCTGAACTCAATAAAGGTGTCCTCTGGTGGTTTTATTCTCATTTCTATCTCACAGATTTTCCCTTATTGCTTTATTGACCTTTCTTAAACCCCAAATATCTTTCTACCTCTGCTTCTCCTACTTTGGAATGATTGTGAACTATGAGATTCTTTTCAGAAGGTTTCTCCTGCATTTCATTCATATTGTGAGTGAGTGAAGGGAGGCACAACACACAAGCACACACACATATAAACATACAAGAAAGTCTCTTCAGGAGCATTTCTTTGTACTCGTTCTCCTTTAGGCTTTCAATATTTAGCTGCTAATTTGTTTTAAGTAGAAAGAGACAAATATATTTCCCTTTGAGGCCTCCTCCACTTTATTTGCTAATTTTCAAAGGATTTATTAAGAACTATGTTCCATATCTCTACTAGTAGCTGAAGGTATAGAGATTGGCAAGGCATAATTCCTGCCCTCGAGGAACTCATGGAGTAATAGAGAAGATCAATGTTTTCCTACTAAGCTCCAGGCAGCACAGTAGTTGGAAGAAACATTTGTACTTCATATGTCCAATATGAGAGGCTATTATTTGAATTATGCAAGAATCACCTACAACACAATAGCAAAACTAAAATTCAAACAACTCCAATTCAATTTATAAACTGGCAAATGAGTCAATAAACATTTTCCCAAAGTAAACATGTGGCTTCCAATATATTGCCAGACTTCTCATACAATGTAAGAGAATATGTGACAAAAGCTTTGAATCATTCACGAAAATGAGAATCAAAATTGCATGAAATAAATATACAGTTATCTCAGATAGTGATATTACCTAATAGACTATTGAAAAAGAAAAGAAATAAATTTGCCAAAGACATGGAACAAAGGAAACCTTATGAACTGTTACTAGGAGTGAAAATTGATCACTGTGAAAACAATATTGAGAGTCTACAAAACATTTAAAAGATACAAGTATGTCATGTGATCCAGGAATTTTGTACAAAGAAAGTAAAAACATTAATGTGAAAAGATATGCACCCCTCTATTCATTAAAGTAGCATTCCCAAAAGACAAGACAGAAACAACTTAAGTGTCAATTAATGAATGTGCTATACAGATATATATGCATACTCATTTATTCATTAATATGTAAGACAGTGATGGGCTGCATATATGGAAAAATTACCAATAATCTATACTGTATAACATAGTCTGAGTAGGCATGCAATTTGGTTTATGTAATTATACACATATTAATCATATAATCACAAAGTGGCTTAATTACACATTTCACAAAATATATCTTTATCATTATGACCATTATATATATGATGTAGAATTATTCAGTCAGTTTGGTAAAAAAAAAAAAAGAAAATCTTACTGTTTAGAGCATGGATAGACATCAGTGATGTAAATTCCAAGTGAAATAGTAAATTAATCAGGGAAAGAAAAAATGCCATATACTCTCACTTATATGTGTAATCTTTTTTTTTCCTTTCCCCACCCCGACACCATATGTGTAACTTAATAACAAAATGAAAAAAATAAACCAATGAGTTCATACACAGAACAACTCTGTGTTTTCGAGAAGTAAAGGATTGGCAAAATAGATGAAGAGGATCAGAGGAATATGAACAGAAGAGTAAGTCACTGGAAGGAATTTTATACAATGTAGTTACTGTAATTAATAAAACAGTATTCTGCCTTTGAAAAATGCTAAAGTCATCTCATTGCAAGTGAAAAATTTGTAATTGAGGTGACATATCATGACAATCGAACACAATGTATACAAAATCTTGCATCATTGGTTTGTGCATCTAATAATAATAATAATAATTATCTGTCAGTTATATCTCTATCAATAGAAGTTAAAAATAGAAAAGCATATAGCACTATTCATGTCAATGTTCACTCAGGAACTTATTCATCTATTTATTCATTAATTTATGGTGTACAGAAAATGAAAAGCCTCTACTCTTGGAATTTGGTATCTACTTGCCCACATAAAAATGTCATTGCACACACATGTACACACATGTGCAAAGATTGGATACATGCTGACTGAACAATTTTGATTGCATTTTGTTTTGCCCTTACACATATAACCAGCAAGATATGTGAGTACTGTTCCAATAGATGCTGTAAAAATGACCTTGACATCAAGACTCATTATAAGCCCTATATTTCTAATGTTTAAATACCTGGCTAGCAAATACTTCACTCACTATATCTGGGTATGCAGGAAAGCAATACACTTTGGGTAGAAAAGGAGCACACAGTAAGCAAAATCTAAACAGTTTGTGACCTAAAACTATGATATTTTTTCATTTTTATGAAATCTAGGAGCTTGTTTGATTTATAGAGAAATAGGCACATTATGAAGGCAATGGGATATCTTTGTATAAGAATTTTAATAGAAGACATAGAAAGGGAATGAATGTGTCAATGTTTTCTATATTTTATAAATCACTACTTTTGACTTCTTTCGCATTTATAGGTTCCTTAGCTATTTGAAATAAATAACCTCTCATAGAGTTGAAAACTATGCTTCAAAAGAGTTCATGGTCTGCTTGAACAAGGTAAGAAGGGACTTTAAAAACTCATTTATAGAACTGAACAAAGCTCAAACCCTTCCAAATTAGTTGTAAATAAAATAATGTGCTTGCTAAAACAGAGTGCATTTGCTCATTTCCCCTTTCACTTCAACAAAAAAAGAAAGAGAAATGAAAGATTTGTGAAATAGGAGTGAAAAAGAAACAAAATTAAAATCAGCAAACTATGAAGCAGAGTCTGAACAATAGTATTGTGAATAGAGAGCTTTCTTTGAACACAGCCACCAAGCAAGCATTCTACCAAGCATTTCTCAACATCATATGTAGCCATTTCAAGCACTGCCAGGAGTGATCCCTGAATGCAGAGCCATGAATGAGACTGAATACCAACATGCTGGTTCAAAAATTCCCAAACTGGGGGCCAGATCAGTAGTACATTGGCAAGTGCACTTGCCTTGCTTGCAGCTAACCCAGATATCAACACCGCATATGCTCCTGAGTAGCACCTGGATTGTACCTTAAACACAGAGCACACTGGGTGTGCTCTAAGACAAACAAAATCAAATAAAAATAAAGCAAAACAAAACTCGAACAAGCCCAAACAACAAAATGACTACAAAATAAAACATTTATAAAAGAAAACATTATCAAAATTTCAGCAATTTATTTTAGAGTAATAAACTGATTTTGCCTTTTAAATGGAAGGCATGCTTAGAAGAGCCAGCCTAAAACTTAAAAATAACAAAAACAAAACAAAATAGGTGCTCATATAAAATGTCCTTAAAATGCACAGTGAGTTAAAAGTACATCATGATAATACCACACAACTATTAAAATGTCAAGGCCTGAACACTGAAAACATCAAAAGTTAGTCGAAGGTAGAGAAATAGAAATTCTATAGTTATTGGTGAAAAGAAGATGTGATAAATTTTAATGGAGAGGAAATAAAATATAAATAATATAGAAATAAAAAACATAGAAGCAAAAATCTACTATTTTTTTAAAATTCTGTTTTATTGAAACCATTGTGATTTACAAAATCCTTCATAGTTAGGTTTTAGACATACAATAAATCAAGGCCAATCCCACAATCAGTGTTGATCTCCCTCTACCAATGCTCTCCAAGTGCGTCCCATACTCACTCTAGCTCCAACCTGACAATATAAAAAGTATAAAACATTTAGATTGTTAAAGTTGGGTCTCTTGATTCCATTGTTGTTGGCTCTGGCTTAGATATTTAGTTCTGTCCTTTTATTAACACTACCAATGAACATAAGAGCACTTGGTCCCTGGTCCTATCCTTTCTTATTTGTGTTTCTCTTCTTCTACTCATTTTCTTTCCTTCTCAATTTACTCTGGGGCCAGTGATGTTTGAGACAACTACCATTTAATGATTAAACTTTCCTAGTAGTAAATGATGATGAACATTGTTCATGTGTCTGTTAGTCATCTGATGGTTTTCCTCAGAAAAGTGTCTTCTCTCCATTTTTTGATGGAGTTTTTAGGTTTTGTGTAATTCATGTTTGTAAGTACTCTGTATTCCTAGATTTCAAACCTTTATCTGAAAACATCTACTATTTTGAAGAAATCACAGTATTAGAAACTAAAGGTGAAGTAAAACTGTTAATATAACTTATCTGTTTTGCAAAGCAATGTCATTCTAGTGTAGACACAGAAGCAACTAACCCCAACACAAAAATTATACGGAACTCTCTTTTCTATATCTTTTTATAGCCTTCAAGATTTTGATACTCTATAGCTGTGTTCTATATTTCAAAAATCATTAATTTCTTTTGGCACGTGCAGTATTGATATTTAACCGTAGTTGATTTTGCAGTAATTAAGAGTCCAGGAGTTGGGCCAAGCTAATCAAATTAAAATTCTCAGGGACTCATCATCATGAATTAATATTTAATATGTCATATGCTAGAAAAGTAAAAGAACAGAATCACCATTTTAATGATTTCTGACATCTTCATGAAATCTGCAAAAATGTTATTTTCCCATTACATGACATATTAGGAAATGAAAACAGTAATGATGTTCAATTGCAAATAATTATCTGAGGGCTCCATAAGAGCTATTTATAGATGTTGGCAAATAGACTAGCCTTTAAACCAACCTCAAATCCCCTTATGAATAAATGCAACATGGGTTAGAAACTGGGTAGACTTAATTCCAAAAATGATTTAGCGTTACTTTTTAAGGGAGAGTACCATGTTGGGCAATTGGTGCTATAATTTAGGTTGGAATGTGCCTTGAAAATTAAAAAAAAAAACTCTAAAAATGCTCAGCTATTATTTAATTACTAGTTATGGTGAGATCTGTCATTACTGTTAAGTTAAATTATGTTTTCAGTTAAAATATAAATAGTGCAATTTAACTCTTATGCAAAATATTCAAGTTCCTAACTTGGCTTCCTCTTTGGGACCAAGAATGCTTTTAGATTTCCAAAGACAGAAACAGCAGTAGATTCGAGTGAATGCTGAAGCTATTGAAGTTTTTGTTCTACCATGTAGTAAACAAAATATGAAGTTGTAGACTTTTTCTTTTCAATGTTCATAGTTAAATTTTATTCCACTAAACTTGTACACATTTTATTTTAGAGCAAGTATATAGAAAAATATGAATATGATGGGCTACATATTTTCACAGAATATCCAATGGATTTGATAGGGCAGTCTTTATTCAACTTAGATCTGCTTAAGTATCATCTACATCAAAGCTGCCATAGCACAGTTCCATGTGTGAGGTGGTATAGGAAGAAAAGGTATTTGTTTCTCATAATTCTGGAACCTAAGAGTCTAAAAATCAAGTGCTTTCTGATCGGGTTCAAGTAAGAGATCTCTAGACTGCTGAGTTCTTGTTGTATGATAGAAAGAGGGCATGCTTTCTCTCTGGTCTATCTTCTTTAAGAGCGGTAATCCAATCTAAAGGACTCTATTTTCCTTTGCCAAATGATTGTCCAAAGACTACATCTCCAGATATCACATGGGGATAATATTTCAACAGAGGAATTTGAGATAGACCCAGATATTCCATCTTAATGTCATCTGCATCTCGTCTCTTTATCTCCCAGCTTTTAAGAAAAAAATAGATGTTTCTCAATTTATTTATTTTTTATTTATTTTTGTTTGTTGGGGGTCACACCTAGCAGTGCTCAGGGTTACTCCTGACTATATGCTCAGAAACATATGGGATGCTGGGATCAAATCCACTTCTGTCCTGGGTCAGCACATGTAAGGCAAACACCGTACCACTATGCCCTGGCCCCACCTTTCTCAATTTAGCAAAACTCTGTTAACTATATAGGAAAACACCAGTGAGATGCTATATTTTATTGTAAGCTTAACAAAAATCATCAAAAGTTGTATAATGTTGGGCTAAATAGGACTATCTATTGATGGAACAGAGATATAATTGGGAAGTGTTTTCCAAACATAGTAGCTGATTTAAACTCTAATCTCTATCAAGCTGGAAGTATCCTTCAAAATAGTTCTTCCCAAATGAAGCGCCACTTCAGAGACAGACTTGGAGGCACATTCCCTCCCTCTAGCTGACTGAATTGGAAAGTAAAATCTCAAATTGCCAAGTATCTAGATTTCTGACTGACTGCATGGACACGAGTGAACCCAGGAATCATGTCACAGATAGTTGTATTTGTGTATAATCAGCTTAATATAAAAAACTAAAATATACTTGGGAAAACAATGTGACTAATGTTGGAAAGAGTGAAAGGACACCCACCATCAATAATTTTACTTTTTGATTTGTTTTCTGGATAAATATCTGTCCCATGCAAGAGGGTGCCCATTCCACCATTATTTGTGGCCATAATATTAGAACCCCTGAAAAGTTCATCTGTAGTGTAATAAACAAACAAAATATATCATTTAAGTTTTACATGATGGAATAACAAGCCACAGTTAAAAGAGGTGACCTACATTAACACATTAACATTCTTTGATAAATTATGTATGACTTTGAATAAATTTCCAAACTTTAAGTTCTTATGCAAGGAAGGGAATATAAAAGAGGAAATAAAAGAGCTAACTGCAAAAAAGATAAGCTCTTGACACCAGAATTTAGGGAGGAGAAAGAGGGAGAAGAAATAAAATCAAGGCAAGAAGGGAGATGAGAAAGTGAAGTATGGGGGAACAAGGGTCAGAGCTTCAGTTATATTGGGGATTTGGGAGAGTGGTATAGCAATAAATCCAAAGCACAGATTCAACAATGTTGAAAACATGAGAACTAAGCTGCAAAGTCCTAATTTTATAATATGCTCATCAAGCGGCAGGCAGGGATTAGAGGTACAGTGGGAAGGAAATGGGGGTTGTTAGAATATGGAGAACTAGTGACACGAGTTGGCATTGGTGGTGAGATTGGTATTGTAATGTTATATGTCTACAACTCAAATGCCAATAAATTTGTAAATCACAGTTTTTTTTTGGCCAAATAAATATATTGAAAAAACATGGATTAACAAATACAGAGAAAGACAGAAAAATCTACAATTTATTCATGATCTAAGCAGGGGTCCTCAAACTTTTTAAACAGGGGCCCAGTTCACTGTCCCTCAGACCATTGGATGGCCAGACTATAGTAAAAACAAAAATTATGAACAAATTCCTATGCACACTGCATACATCTTATTTTGATATGAAAAAACAAAACGGGAACAAATACAATATGTGGCCCACGGGCTGTAGTTTGAAGACCACTGATCTAAAGGAAGTAGAAAGAGAAAGGAAAAACTAAGACATGCTTTATGGGTTTAAAATGTATTGTAGATTCAGAAAAATTATGTGAAAATATCTTATTTTGTGGTATATTTTGAATATAAACACAAGGAACAAAGACAGAAAGAAATGTGACCACTGTGACAGTATGAAATAATGAACATTGGAAATAATGGTCCAGAGGCTAAAATCATACAATCACTAATGTGTGGAATAAAATATAGCATGAGCATGGTAAGCTCTCCCGAGAATCAGTTAAATAACAGCCTTGCTTTATGACATCACTGGACCTAGGAGCCATGCATATGAACAAGGAAGGGCACTAATATGATAACCTATAGCCCTTTCTCAATTTATTCTAATGGCTTTCAATTTACAAGTCATAAAATTCACCCACTGTAAGTATGCAGTTCAATGAGTTTTAGTAAGTTTGTAGGAGATATGAAACTCTCACCACAATCTTATTTTATAATACCTCCATCAACCTCCAAAAGCACACTCTATACTTTTTGCTATCTGTTTCCAAAACCAGCCCCAGAAAAACCATTAATAGGATTCTTTCTGTAGTTTTGTCCTACCTAGAAATTTTACATAAATGGCATTCAGTTTACAACCTGTTTTCTGTCTTATCAATAGTCACACTAGTTAGTGTGAATTATTCTCTTGCTATGGTTTTGATCTGCATTTTTCCTATTTTCTTTACCAGTTCTCTCCCCCCACCCCCTCTAAACAATGCCTAGGATCAAACTCAGGAGTTTCTTCATTTAGCCTAGTTCTGTGTCACACCTGAACTGATTTGCAATTATAACTTGCTCACTAGTTCTTTTAATTGTGGAATTGTAGGTCTTCTTATATATTTAATATGCATGCTCATTAATACTGAAAATATTTTCTCCCATTTACATATTGGATTGTTATGGTTTTTGATGATGTACTGAGAACCAAATGCCTCAATTTTGTGTGTGCATGTGAGGGAATACGAATTCTAATTCCAAGAATCTATTAAGTTTACAAAAATTCAAATATAGCATTTTAATGAACCTTGCTCTTATAATCATCAATAAGTGAATTTATTTAGGATCACAATTTTGATTAACAGTAAAAATAATAATTCCAGAATGAATTCAGTCTAAAGAAACAAGCTTAAGAAGAGGAACCATATAACTCACAATTAAGAGTCTTTTTCAGTGAGTGAGAACTCACTTTAGCAATAAAACATCCCTGCCTCTGTAACTATTGAAGGACTTCATTGATTTTTTGAAAACATAGAACTAGCTTCACAAAATAACTCTTTCAGTTTAGTTAAAATCTTTGCTAATTAAAGAGGTGAACTGGTGCAGTCACTGACATCTATTCTTTGTCTTTCTAAAACCATGCAGATAGTCCAGTGAGATAGTAAAGGGCATACACCTGGTCCCATTCAATCTAAATCCACACACTCCAACTCACCCACTAAGGATCACTAAGTACAGCCTAAGCAACCAAGGTGGCCTTTGGCACTACAGGATTGATCTAACAACACCACACTCTTATATTCAACCATCCAGGCCACCCAGAATTGCCAGGAGTGGCACCTTGACCCCTGAGCATCTCCTAAAGTATGCTCACACATACATATATATTTATATATATATAATATATATGTATATGTGTGTATATATATACACCCAAAAAGAGAAAATTCACTAAGCTTATAAAAATGTGTCCTTTAGCATGCCTTATTCCTACATGGTAAAATAATAATACTGCCATCTAAGAGATGCTTGGCATTCTCAAATAAGACTTCTTTGCTTTCTAATTCCTGCATGCAGCAGCACAGAAAAATGAAGACATTATCTAGTTGTCAAAGAAAACTTTGCTAACTACCTATTATTTGCCATATACTGTGCTAGATATTATAATTACAAATGTTATCTGATTTTTAAAGCGATTTCAGTTTATAAAAGACCAAGAGAAAAATGTGAAAAAATTAATTGGGACCAGAGCTAAGTACAACGGATAGGGTGCTTTCTATGCACACAGCTGTTCCAGGTAGATCATTGGCACCATGTTTGATCCCCCAAGCCATGCCAGGATTGATCTTTGAGTGCAGAGATAGGAATAAACTCTGAGCACACATGTATGGCCCAAAATTAAGATAAAAGCAAACAAAAATTAACTGGATAAAAGATATTTCTAGAATATAGAACAATGAGGCAAAATTAGCAAATATATGTTGATATTCAATGTACATTCTTTCATTTGTATACATGCAGAAACTAGGAATTTACATGTTATTCACAAATGAGAAATATTGGAATCAAGAAAGCTAAGGAACTGTGAAATAATGGAAAAATAACAACTCTATTAAGTAATATAATAGAGATGTAAGCCAAAGTTCTCCTGAGTGTAAAACTGAGATTTCCCAGGTGGTCAGGAAGTTTCCCAAATCTATTCTTTCATTCTCTCTCTGACTAGAACTATGGTAGAAGAAAAATGAAAACCTCAAAGCATCTATCTTTCTGCCCCTCTGTCTGCTTTTCATCTACAGCCCTTCCCTCACTGTCTTATGGGAAAACATGTATGTAAAAGTAAACATTTGCTACCTTTCATGTTCTCATCGACCATCATTCATTGATGGTGCTTTTTCTGAGTCGGACTCCTTATCCGCAGAAAGAGTTAAAAACAGAGGTTGATCTTCACTTTTCATAGTTGTGATTTTGTTACCTTATGTAAGTCATCCACATTATCATTGGAGATTTGTGTTTATTTTATTATATTTTAATGGCTACAGATCTTCTTAAAATTCTAATTGCTTAAGAAAATTTAGATTCTGAGAGTAATTCATTTCCCCTTAAGAAAAACTGTGCTTCTATTTGACAGAATTTATGCTCTCAGCATGATATCCCCAAATTAAAGGATAAAAGAAAAATCGTGGGGGCATATAAATTTACATATTTTCCCTAAAGTCACAAAAGAAAAACTATGTGATAAGTTGAACTTTTAGTAATAAATTTAACTTGTGTTGATAACTTCTAGTGATAAATTTAACATACAAGCTGATAGGAATATTCTTTTTTAATAGGAATACTCTTATCTATTGAAAATATTCACATAATTTCACTGTATGTGTGTATATATGAGTGTAGATTGAGAGTTTTGCTTCTTCCAAAAATAATTATAGCTGCAATTTTATACTGCCACTCTTGAGATTTCTGAAAGTTTATTCATTTCATAAATGCTACTATTAGACATTTCACAGGTCTTTGCATATAGAGTTCCTTGTAAGGCTCGGCGAAATCAGGGAATAAGAAAAGTATTTATTAGGATTTCAAGAAGAAAGCTTTCAAAAGTCTGGGTTAAAATTTACTTGATTTAAAAAAAGAGAGAGCTAAATATGCAAGCTAGTTCTTGGCTACAAGTTTATTTTTAACAGGAAAAAAGTGCTCTGAAGGGATAATGTTGAGTCCTTTTGACTATGAGTATCAAATCTCTTGATGTATTTTTCTCCAGAGAGGAAGTTAAATAGTCAGAACCAGGATATGGTAAGAGAGTACACTATAATAAAATTAAAAACAAATAAACCAAAAATCCCCAGAGAATGAAAGCAACATATTTGGAAATTCAGCACACAGCTTATAAGACTAGGATTGTGTATTCAACTCCATCAACCTGAATAACCAAGGAATGAGAAATGACACCTGGAAAAAATCCTGAGAAGAATCAAAAGGAGAATAACACTGGGTCCAAGTCAGCACAGTCCCCAGAATGAACATTAAAATAGATAGTAGAATAAAAAATAAGAAGTAAAATAGATTAGTTCTCCCAGGAATATTACAAAGTTTTGATCCAGAAGCAGGAAAACTTTGAGTGAATCACCCAACTCTCTCTGTAAAAGTAAAGGAAGCTACAGGGTGATTTTGTACTGGGGGGTTGTCCTGTGTGGGGAGACAGAAAGACAAAGAAAGGTCCTAGTCCTCTCCCTGTGATAGTTTGGATTGTAGACAGCTAATCTCTCTGCTTTCATTTTCTGCAGGCAGTTCTACAGTTTTCAAAGTTCCAAGAGCTCAATTTCCTGTCAAAATCTCTTAAAACCTACTTACCAAAGTATATGGGCCACTTATTCCGTGAGATACATGATTTATCATATGAAAAGTTCCTACCAGTCTAGTTTCTAGCCAGGAAGGTGATCCTGCTGAGCTCTGCAATTGCTTTGCCTTTCCCTGACCTCTCAGCTATTCCTGGGATATTACATCAAAATACAAAATTTGAGTTGAAAGACAAGCACAGTCCTTTAAGTGGCGTTTTTCAAAAGACTACTTTTTCATTTTCATTTTTGATTTCTTAATCTTCCTGTAGGCAGTTAAAAAGTTAAACACTACTTTAGAAGATATATGTTTAAAATACTTAGCAAGGGGCATGTAATTTGAATATAAAGTACCCAAGGTTACTTATCTATTAATAAAAACCCATATCTTTCACATCCAAAACTATACAGTCTAATTGAAAATGCTCAAAATATTACCCTTCAAAAATGTTCAAACTAAGTGACTTGAACTATAATAACCCAATTTGACTACTCTGTCATGGTGTGAAATTGAAAGTAATAAATTTAATATACAGAGGGGGTAGAGAGATTATACATGGGGTAAGGTACTTTTATTGCATGCGATTGACCTGGGTTCAACTCCCCAATCCCATATGAATCCCAGAGCTCAAACAGGAGTGATCCCTGAATTCAAAGCCAGGAGTAAGCCCTAAGCACAGCCAGGTGTGACCACCCCCCCAAATATTAATATGTAAAAGTTGCAAACTAGTTTTAATTAAATTCAGAAAATTGAATAGGTAAACAATAATCTCATTCAAATTCTGGAGAAAAGGAGTAAATAGACACTTTCACAGAGGACACACATATGGTCAATCAGCATATTAAAAAGCATTCATAATCATTAGGAAAATACAAATCAAAACAACAAAGAAGTATCACCTCACACCACTGAGAAAGGCATTTATCAATCAATCAATCAATAAACAAGAAATGTTGGAAGGCAGTGGCCAAAAATGGGATCTCATTCATTATTGGAAATATCTTCTGGTTCTGTCTCCATGGAATATATTGGAGATTTCTTTAAAAATAAGAATGGAGCTCCCATATGACCCAGCTACTCCACTACTATGAATCTAAGACTACAGGCACAAAAACATTAATTAGAAAAGGG
>PVKC010034612.1:0-13674 GCA_004027635.1 Crocidura indochinensis
TTTTTTTATCAAGAATGGGTGTTGGACCTTATCAAATGCTTTCTCTGTGTCTATAGATATGATCATGTGTTTTTTATTTTTCTTGTTAATGTTGTGTATTATGTTGAAAGATTTACATATGTTAAACCATCCTTGCATTTCTGGGATGAAAACTACTTGATCACAGTGGATGATCTTAATGAGGCATTAGATCCTATTTGCCAGGATTTTGTTGAGGATCTTTGCAGCTGTGTTCATCAGGGATATTGGTCTGTAATTTTCTTTTTTCGTAGCATCTCTGTCTGGTTTAGGTATCAAGGTGATGTTGGCTTTATAAAAGCTATTTGGAAGTGGTCCCGTTTTTTTTTTTTATTTCATGAAAGAGTCTTGCCAGGATTGGTAATAGTTCCCCTTGAAAGGTTTGATAGAATTCATTGGTGAATCCAACTGGGTCTGGGCTTTTTTTTCTGGGCAGACATTTGATTACCCTTTTAATTTCCTCAATAGTGATGGGGTGTTTAGATATGCTACATCCTCTTTATTCAAACATGGAAGGTTATAAAAGTCTTTCAGGAGAGAAGAAGTCATGAAATTTTCTTATACATGATTGTACATGGAATCTCTTATGCTGAGCGAAATAAAAGTCAAAGAAAAAGACACAGAATGGTCTCACTCATCTATGGGGTGTAAGAAAAATGAAAGACACTCTTGAAATAATAAACTTTGATTATTATATTATTATATATTATATAATAACATATAATATATAAATAAAATATATAAATAAATATATATTACATAATATATATGATTATACAAGAGAGGAGGGCTAGAAGTTCTAGCTCTCGACATGAAGCTCACCACAAAGAGTGATGAGTTTATTTAGAAAATAACTACATGAGAACTATCCTAACAATGAGAATATATGAGGAACATGGAAAGCCTGTCTAGAGTACAGGTAGGAGGGGTGGTAGGGAGGAGGGATATTTGGGACATTGATGATGGGAATGTTGCACTGGACTGAAACCCAAACACAATCATGTTTGTAATCAAGGTGCTTAAATATAATATTATTTTAAAAAAGAATTGTGAGATCAGGGCTAGAATGATAGTATAAGAGCAAGGCACTAGCCATGCACAAAATCAAACATAATTGGGTCCTGACTGTGCATATGGTAATCTGAGCACTCTCAGGAGTGATCCAGGAGTTAGGACTTAGCTCTGAGCACAACTGGGTGTGGCCAAAAGCCAAGAACTCTCCCACCAAAAAATTGTGGGACTAAATACCTGTATAAGGAAGGTGTTGTATGTTATATGATAGACATATATAAGTGTGTCTGCATAGACTTATAAGTACACGTGTGTTAATAAAGAAATTAGAAAGAAGAAAAATTATAATTGAACCATATCTCTTGAATTGTTAGGAATATTCCTGATATATAGGGAGAAACCAAGAAACAAATTGCACACTAATGCATTTACTCTAATTATATTTGGGTAAAAACAAGCCAAAAAAGGAACTATCTATATGCAAATATGCATTTGCATCTGTTTGAATGAGCAAAGGGAAATTGTGGAAAGCAGATTGCAGGTGTTAGCATTGGTAGTTCAGGAGGATGGGATTGGAGATAGAATCAATAGAGATGATTTACTTTTACTTTCTGTCTTCATTCACTATCATTGTTTAATGATCAGATATCATTTTAACTCCCCAAAATATTGATAAAAGGAATATGATAAAAATGAAAAGCTGATATTCTCCCGTTAATATTTTTTGCATATTTTGGTGATAGATATAGAAAGGAGGTCTAGCATAGTATGCATATCATATAATCTATGAAAAATAATATTTGATATAGAAACATAATTTTTATTTACCAAAAATAATTTGATTATTTTTATAAAACTTTATAATAAATAAAGAAATGATCATGATAATTTAAGCAACAAAGGAAGAGTACAGCCAATATGTCAAATTTTTAAGGTACAACAAGTCAAGGCTGCCCTTTCTGACCAGTCCTATTCAACATAGTGCTAGAAGCTCTTGCCATAGCTATTATGTAAGATAAAGATATCAAGGGCATCCAGATAGGAAGGGAAGAAGTCAAACTCTCACTATTTGCAGATGACATGATACTTTATTTGGAAAACCCTAAAGAAACAACCAAAAAAATTCTGGAAACAGCAGTTTCATACAGCAAATTGGCTAGCTACAAAATGACATGCAAAAATCAATAGACTTTTTATATCTATCAATAATGACAGAGAAGAAATGGACATTAAAAATCCCATTCACGGGAGCCGGGAGGTGCCGCAGGAGGTAAGGTGCCTTGCCTGCGCTAGCCTAGAACAGACCATGGTTCGATCCCCCGGTTCCCATATGGTCCCCCGTGCCTGCCAGGAGCGACTTCTGAGCGCATAGCCAGGAGGAACCCCTGAGCGTTACTGGATGTGGCCCAAAAACTTAAAAAAAAAATCCCATTCACATTAGTGTCAAACTAACTCAAATATCTTGGAGTCAACCAAAGACGTGAAGGACCTATAGAAAGAAAACTACAAAACCCTGCTTCAAGAAATAAAAGAGGACACAAGGAAATGGAGATACACACCCTGCTCATGGATTGGGAGTATTGACATCATTAAAATGTCATACTACCCAAAGCATTGTACAGATTTAATGCAATCCTCTAAGATATTCTTCAAAGAAGTGGATCAAAAACTCCTGAACTTCATTTAGAACCACACCCATGAATAACTAGACCAATCCTTCGGAAAAGGAATATGGGGCATCACTTTCCCCATCTTTAAACTGTATTATAAAGCTATAATCATTAAAACAGCACAGTATTATAATAATGGCAGACTATCAGGTCAGTGGAATAGACTTGAGTATTCAGGGAATATTCTCCTGCCATACAATCAATCTCTAATAAAGGGGCAAGAAATCCAAAATGAAGCAAGGAAAGCCTCTTCAACAAGTGGTATTGGCACAACTGGTCAGCCACTTGCAAAAAAGGGAGCTTAGATTTCCATCTAATACCATGCACAAAGATCAAATCCAAATGAATTAAAGATCTTGATATCAGACCTGAAACCATAAGGTATATAGAACAACACATAAGTAAAACACTCCATGACATTGAGACTAAAGGCATCTTTAAGGATGAAACAGCACTCTCCAAACAAGTGGAATGAGAGATGAACAGATGGACTATATTAAACTGAGAAGCTTCCACACTTCAAAGGAAGTAAGTTTCTAGGATGCAAAAGCCACCCACAGAATGGGAGAAACCATTCAACCAATACCCATCAGACAAGGGGCTAATATCTAAGATATACAAATATTTAACAAGAAAAAACATCTATTTTTATAAGAATTTAACAAGAAAAAAAATCTAACCCTGTCATAAAATGGTGAAAATAGGGGCCAGAGTGGTGGCGCAAGCAATAGAGCAATTGCCTTGCATGTGCTAACCTAGGACAGACAGAGGTTTGATCGTCTGGCATCCCCTACGTTCCCCAAGCCAGGAGCAATTTCTGAGTGCATTGCCAGGATTAACCCCTGAGTGTCACTGAGTGTGGCTCAAAAACCAAAAAAAAAAATGGGGAGAAGAAATGAACTATTTCTCAAAGAAGAACTACAAATACCCAAAAGGCACATGAAAAAAAAATGCTCCACATCATTAGTCATCAGAGAGATACATATTAAAACAATGAGTTACCATTTCAAGGCACCAGAGATGGCACACATCACAAAGAACAAGAACAATCAGTGCTGGCAGAGATGTGGGAAGAAAGGAACACTCATTCACTACTGGTGGGAATGCTGTCTAGTCCAGTCTTTATGAAAAACAATATGGAGATTCCTCAAAAAACTGGAAATTGAGCTTCCATATGATTCCGCTATACCACTCCAAGGAATATACCCTAGGAATACAAAAATGGAATGCAAAAATCCCTTTCTCACACCTATATTCATTATAGCACTATGTACAATAGGCAGGCTCTGTAAAGAACCAAGATGCCCTTCAACAGATGAATGGCTAAAGAAACTGTGGTACAGGGGTCAGAGCAGTGGTGCAGCGGTAAGGCATTTTCCTTGCATGAGGTTGACCCAGGACGGACAACAGTTCGATCCCCCAGTGTCCCATATGATCCCTCAAACCAGGAGCGATTTTTGAGCACATAGCCAGGAGTAACCCCCTGAGTGTCACTGGGTGTGTCCCCCCCAAAAAAGGTCCAGCTCATGATATGAAGCTCACCAAAAAAGAGTTAGAGAAATAACTACACTAACAAGTACCATGACAATTTTAATGAATGAGAAATATAGAATGTCTGTTTTGAATACAGGTTGAAGTTGGGGGCATTGGTGGTGGGAATATTTCAATGGTGAAGGGGGATGTTCTTTTTATGACTGAAACCCAACTACAATCATGTTTATAATCACAGTGTTCAACTAAAGATATTATTTAAAAAATTTAAGATACAGTAATAGTAGAAAGGAAATGGATGAGCCAAACGATTAAATTAGAAAATGCCACAATATTAGCAGTAGAGGGTAAACATGAGCAGAGGCATTGTTGAGATTAGAAATACATCCAATGGGGGCCGGGCGGTGGCGCTGGAGGTAAAGTGCCTGCCTTGCCTGCGTTAACCTAGGATGGACTGCGGTTCGATCCCCCGGTTCCCCATATGGTCCCCCGTGCCTTCCAGGAGCGACTTCTGAGCGAATAGCCAGGAGTAACCCCTGAGCATCACGGGTGTGACCCAAAAAAACAAAAAAACAAAAAAAAATACATCCAATGGACCTAGCTATACCTCAGCTGTTTCATGGAGGGTGTGTCTGGTTCTGACAGGGCACAGGTTACAGAACCACAGCCTCTATATGGTAGTTATGTAAGCCTCACATGATGCCCTGAGCCTTGATCAGAACACAGGAATAACCTTGCCAGGACAGAGTTAAAAGTAGCTACCAGTCCCTGCCCCAATGGCATGACCTGTAGCACCTTCTTGGCTAACTAAATACATCATTAACATCATTAATCAACACAAAAATGACTTTAGAGAAATTTATACATGTTAAGAATAGTCTATGTTAAATTAGTAGGATTCAAATATAGACTTTGAAGTCAAAACTACTTGAATACCACAAATTGAGTCCTGGTCGACCACCTGCAAGGCAAACCACAATATTCTGGCCCCACCTTGTAGAATTCTTATGAGGAGTCATTGAGTTCAAAGATATAACATTCTTAGAATAAGTCTTAAGTAAAGCACATTAGTGTTAGCTCTTGACACACTATTTTATTATTGTTTCTGTTTAGCTCATAACCAGCTATTTCCAGGGTTTATTCCTAGCTCTGTGATGAGAAATGACACTGGCTGTGCTTGGGGGAAACTTATGGGATGCAAGGATACAAACCAGGATCAGCCACATGCAAGGTGATTACTTTATCTCCTGCACTATCTCTCTGACCTTGTACATTTCAAATATAATTACATTAAAGCTTGATGAAAATGGCTTTCATAATGATTGAAGTTTATTAGAGAGGGAAAATTTCATAATTATTGAAGTTTATTAGAGAGGGAAATTGGGTCTAGAAAGTACCTGGATCATTTCCAGGAAAAGGTGGCAGAGTCAACGAGTGAAGAACAAAGAGTGTGTTTGTGAGTTCTAGAAAGCTGTTCCTAAAGCGGTGCTACACTGAGTTCTGCAATTGGAACAGGTGGTATGCCAATAACGTTATCAACGGGAGACTTCTCATTCCAGTTATTGGATTTCTATAGGTGAGAAACCTATTTGGGAGCAGGGAGGGGACACTGGGTGGTCACACTTGGAACACAGGGAACCATACAGGAATGCTGGGAATCAATCCTTGATCAGAGCGTGCAAGGCAAGTGCCCTACCCTTTGTACTATCTCTCAAGTCCCCTAAAAAATTCTATCTAGCCTTTTTTTGTTTTGTTTTCTGGACCACACTCGGTGATGCTCAGGGGTTACTCCTGGCTATGTGCTCAGAAATTGTTCCTGGCTTGGGGGATCATATGGGACGCTGGGGGATGGAACCGAGGTCTATTCTGGATGCGCCATGTACAAGGAAAACACCCTACCACTGTGCTGCCGCTCCAGTCCCCTTATTCTAACCTTTGTAGAATGGTCATTGCACTTATACTGACTCACACATTCTGTCTTAATCCTAACCTCTCACTCTCTTGGCTCTTGCCTTGCCTCCTAATTACAAAAGATGTTTTCATGCTCTGAATATCTGAGTTGAATCAAGTTCATTTTTAATAAGTAAAAAGATATAGCAGGGTTTCTTAAAGGGTTCAAAGATTGAAAATACTTCTGACGAGTCATTCTTTATCATGACCAACTGCACTGTCTTGAGAATTTATTTCTCCTTCTTAAAGGACCCCTGCAACTAATCAGACACTTTCCTTCACCTACTACCCAGAGCTTTCAACTTGCTTTACTATCATCTGCCTTATATGAACCATTAATCCCAACCTAAGAACAGGACAATTTGAGGATATTAGTCTGCCATATTTTCATTTTTTAGCATCAATTTTGTATGTGAGTATGTATTTAGTATGTATACACTTTTGTTGTTTTGGATTTAGAACTGGACCAGGCAGTATTTAAGGCTTACTCCTGGCTCTGTGCTCAGAAAACATTCCTGGCAGAGTTCAAAAGACTATATGGGTGCCAGGGATCAGACCAAAACTGACCACATGCAAGACAAACAACTTACTCACTGCACTCTTTCCAGCTAGCATCATTTTTTTTTTTCATATAAGCCTTATCTTTCAAGTAGTTGGTCTGCATGTGGTATCATTTGAACTTGGGTTTAGTAACGAGTGTACTGCAATAGATTTCAACTCAACAGAATTCTGAGACATCAGACCTGCCCAAGAGAAAACTCAAAAGTCTTTTTCTATCTGCCTAAGATAGGACTCATGAGATTTCTTAATACTGTTCTTCTTGGCCTTACAAATGCAAATAAGTTTTGACTAGTCCAAAAGCTTCTACAAGAAAACCACAAAAAATGAGTTTTCTTCTGACTGCAAAGCCCTGTTAGTATGTTGCTTAATCCTTTTAGTCACATTAGTGGAAAAACACTATGCAAACTTTTACACCTCTCATGTTCATTTATCTCCTTCGTAAAATGAAAATAGGATAAAACATTCAGTCAGGATTATATTTTGCTATTGTTTAAGAAAACTATAGACAAGGGAAAATTGTGAACATGCACATCAGACCCAGAACCCAAGTGGAAAGTGCCTCACCAGAGAAAAGGTACCCAGAAGTAGATTCCCCAACTATATTTGTGAAATCTTTCTAAGCTTGTGCTCTCCCAATTGTACTTTTTTAGGAATAAGAATGAGTAAAATCTTTACCTATCACCCACAAATTTCTAAGATTCTCTGGAATGACAGTGCGAGGTATCATCAGAACATGTGAAAGCATTTTGCAGCACTGAAATTGGTGGTAAGACATTTGCTTTAGAATTTGGTTGTGATTTGGGCCTGGAGAGATCGATATCACAGTGGGTAGGGCACTTTCTTTGAAAGCTGAGTTCAAATTCCCACACCACTACGATTGGTCTCCTGAACCCACCAGGAATGATTTCTGAACTTACAGTCAGGAGTAAGCACTGCAGAGAATGGGTCCACGACAAAAAAAAAAAAAAAAAAAAAAAAGTTTGCTTGCAGTTTCCTTTTCCTGGTGCATGCAGTAATTATATTAAACTATGACCATGTGTTATTTATCTCTGTATCCTAGTCCTGGACAAGAACTTTACATGCAGGGTGCAAGCAAAAGTTATTGATGAAACTGATTTGTATTTGTTGTTATTGTTTTTGAGTATTTTTAATTTAAAATTTTTATAAAGGTACCAGAATTTACAATTTACTTTTTAATAATGTTTAAACCACTGTGATTTACAGTTATTCATTTGTTGGGTTTTAGGCATGCAGTGTTTCACCACCAGTGTCAACCTCCTTCCAACATCCCCAGAGTCCTTCCCATGCTATCACCATCCCAGCCCCCACCTCAGCCTGCCATCATAACAGACCCATATTTTTATTTGGGTTGTTAAAGTTTGGGTGTCATGATTTTGTTTCTGTTGACCCTAGATTGGATATTTGGTTCTGTCTTTTCTTAACACCACCAAAGCACTGAGACCCCTCATTTACAATACTTTTTATCCACGCTTTCTCTTTTTCCAGTTACAAAGTTGTCCAGATACGCAATGTGCAACACCCCTCACTTTTCTCACCAACCAATGTCCCCAATTTTTTCACTCTCTCATTCTCTCTTTCTCTCTCATCTCCTTCTCTCTTCCTTTTCCTCTCTCTCCCTCCCTCCATTCTACCCTTCTCCCTCCTCTCATTTCTCTTCTCACTTTTGTTTTCCCTTTCTCCTTTTTTTCTTTTTAGACTCTGTGTTTTGTAATATTGTTACTGAAGGGGTATCATGGATGTCACTGATTTGAAAGAGAGCACAGTAAACAAATAGAAGGGAAAATATTGCTCTCTCTTCCAAAATGACCCCTTCTTACCATGCCCAACAAAAACCACCCTTCTTTTTCCTTTTCCATATATCGGTAGATTAGCAGTTTGGCCCTTAATACTGCAAAACTCCCAACAGACTCCCCTCCCATTTAGAAATCTGCCATTTGTTTACACATGACCCTGGATTACACAATGCTTCCCATGTTCCAAAAATATCGTACATCAAAACGCAGTCTGAATATAGATAGTAAAATGAGCGCTGATGTTTCGCCTAAAGGCCTTCCATAAGCTGCAGGAAGAATATTAATGATGTGTTCTATTTGTTTTCATAGCCTCAGGGAAGCCCCAAAACAGACACCAGCACATCTTTAATCTCCTCGGTTCCTGTCTGGGGGAGGGGCCACTAGAATCTCCTTCAGCCAGGCTTTTGTAATTCAACCATATCCATTCAAATCACTTCATGGTGAACCACCCCAAAGTACACAGGAATTCGGAAACAGGGATTGGCTTCAGTGGAATATCAATGTAAAAGAAACTTAAAATGGTTTAGAGATCATTTGTTTCTACAACTATTACAGAAAACCTCCTCATTCATAACAGTCCATTTTAGTGATTATCAGAATATTCGTCAGTTTCCTTTTCTCGGGCAAAGTTTATCAATAGCCCAAATTTCATACACTTATTGAATTTATAAATTCAATTTCTAAATTCATAAATTATAATTTATTGCAAAACCCTTTTAAAGGCTCCAGAGAAATAATAATATCATTACCAAGTCCCTTCCAAACAACACATTCTTGCTGTTCCAAAATACAGATCTAGGAGTAAATATGCTAATACCCAGACTTTCTATAAGTATCACAGTATTTATAGCTATAAATTCCAATAAATGTCTCTTCCCCAAAGGAGAAGAGTAGCTATATTCTGATTTATTTTCAGCATTTCCTGAAATTGATTTTATCATAAATTAAGTAAGTATTAGAAAGGAAATAAGTTCAAGGAAGGAACAGATATCTATTACCAACCGAGTAGCTCCTATATTAGGGTTTTGAGGAAAAAAAGTTCATTTTCCAGCCACCATGGAAACCATTAGTTAAACTAAATTTTACACAGAGGAAGGATTTTCTGATTAATACTTTAGCAAGCAATAATCTCTGAAAGATAAGTCTTACAAGTACTGTATTGACCTAGCTTTTAAAACAGACTCAGCATGAACCAGTTCCACTATAATAGTTCCTTTAAAAGAATATGATAATATGTTTAATGCATTAAGGAACAATAGAGATTATACAAACGAGTCAATCAAAAAGTACAAATGGACAGTACTAAGTGGCAATGCTTGGCCTAGATTTCAGTCTACATAATTGATCCTATACAGATGGAAACTTGGCTGCAGCCAGTTCTTCTCAGAGTAAACTGGAGTCCTTTTTCATTGATTTGGATAGACACAGCAATTGCCTTTCATGGCCTCTCACATTGCATATTATCTAATACCATGGTCTTGTGGATGGTGAAAAGCAAGCTATCATCACTGGTGTACACACACACACACCACCACCACCACCACCACCACTTCATTTAATTTTCGATAAGTATTCATGGAATGCCCAACGCTCACAGACTAGAGTGTAACCTAAGAGGCACTTATCCTGAGATATAATTCAAGAGGACATTAAAACATTCAAGTTTTAAAAAATGTTGAGACAGTCTAAAATTTGTTGTTGTTGTTGTTGTTGTTGTTTTGCTTTTGGGCCACACCCAGCAGTGCTCAGGGGATACTCCTAGTTGTCTGCTCAGAAATAGCTCCTGGCAGGCACAGGGGACCATATGGGACACCGGGATTCGAACCAACCACCTTAGGTCCTGGATAGGCTTCTTGCAAGACAAACGCCGTTGTGCTATCTCTCCAGGCCCAGTCTAAAATATTTTAATATAAAAGAACTTGCTGATTTTCCTTCCCTGATATCTTCCCAACTTTTGATTTCTTCTCCTAAACTTTCTACTATTCACTGTTTCCTGTATTCCCTTAATCCTAGACATACACAGGTGGTACCTATAGGTCTAGTGATGGGTTATTTTTATTTTTTGAACAAAATCAGGAAAAGCAACCAAAAGTTCAAATATTCCAAATCATAGAAAGCCTATTTGAAAACATACCTACCAGTGCTAAAATTTCTGTGAGCTCTGACAGGAAGCCTTGAAAGTGATGTAATCTGAAAAAAGGGAGAGGTAAATGGACTTCTTATAGGTCTGGCTATATGAACTCACAGCCCACTTAGGGCATGTTTAGTCCTTTGGCTGTGAAGGTGATGGTGAACTGGTTTGGAATACAGCTCAGTGGCTGCTAAATTGTCCACTCATATAATGTCTACACCTCACTCTTCAACTAGGTCCATTAACATTCTTGCCCTATTGCCCTATTGGATAAGTCAAGAATAAAAAAAAATTAAATAAGGGGCCGGAGTGGTGGCACTAGCTATAAGGAGTCTGTCTTGCAAGCTCTAATCTAGGATGGATGGTAGGTCGATCCTCAGGTGCCCCATATGGTCCCCTAAGCCAGGAGTGATTTCTGAGTGCATTGCCAGGTGTAACCCATGAGAGTCACTGGATGTGGCTCCAAAAAAACCACACCAAAAAAAAAAAAGATCTTAAATAAGATGTAATCTGCACTTTACCAACTTCCCTCATTTATTCTGCCTTAATATTGTGTCTTGTTCCAATAAAACTTTACCAAAGTGTTTATATATATATATGTACATATATATGGACATAGATATAAGTCATATCTATAGCATTTAAGTATTACTTATTTATGGCACTTCTTTAAAGATAAAATCCTACTACTGAATCTGTTCTTTTAGTAAATAGCAAATTCTATGAAGATAAAGTATGTTAAAGACTAATACTTTGAAGTGATTGTCAGAATTAATAATAAATTTGCATTCAAGTAATTTCCAAAAATTAAATTGTGAATAAAATATAGTTATATACCAATGAAAATGAAAATATTAACTGTAACTACAATGATCCTATTCAATATGGGTGTGTTCACCTCCAGCCATAAATCACAAGAAATTAATTCAGGGCCAGAGAGATAGTTCATTGAACTTGGCACATTCCCTTCATGCAGGAAAGCTAACTTCAATATCTGGCACCACATACTCCCCCTATGCAGAAAGCTAGTAGTAGTCCAGGAACCATGGGGTGTACTTTTCACCAAAAAAGGGAAAAAGCAAAATAATTTGACTATGAGAAAAGATATAGGTATGAAAATGTTGGCAGAATGAATCATTACTAAGAGAGTGGAATTGGGTTTTTTGTTTGTTTGCTTGCTTGCTTTTATTAGCCACCATGAAATTACAAAATTATTCATGAATGGATTTCAGGCATGCAATGTTTTAATAGCAATCCCTTCGCCAGTGTTCATTGGTTCAGTGGACATTATTCAGTGTCCATAGATTTGCATTCTATACAGCAGTCTGCTACTACAAGAGGTACTTTTCTTTTTTCTTTTTCTTTTTTTGTTTTTGCACTGTAGTTTACAGTACTATTGCTGGTAGGGCTTCATATATAACATTTTACCAACTTTTGGCATCTCTCCCTCCTCCTTCTGCTTCCCTAGACAACAGCCATAGCCATTGCCTCCTACCTGTCCTTTCCCCCAGGTCCATCAGGTGACATGCTTCCTACTAAATACCTGTTCTTTGTGCATTATTCTATTTTATATTTCTCCCACATATAAGAGTTATTATGTGTTGATCTCTGACTAGCTTCTCATAACATGAGACACTCCCTTGTCCCTCCATGAAGTAGCAAATCGCATGACTTTATCTGCTGTCTTCCAAATTTTTTCTAAAATATAAATGACTTTATTTAAAGACCATACATCACTTAGTTAATATTGCTGATCATAATACATTTGTTTCCAGGCAAGTGGGAGTTAAGTTAATAAAAAAGAAAAGAATAAAAGAGCACAGCAACAAGAAAATATGTGAAAACTGTTGTATCCTACAATGAGGTCATTGGGTCATTGTCAGATGCTTTAGTAAGCTCTTGTTGCTAGATGATAATTCTGTTACTTCTCTTGTTTCTCAACATTAGGTGACTTCAGATACAGTATTAAAAAATGACAGTATTTTACAAAATGGACCTGTTGCACATCCTCAAATACAGTTGTACGGTTCAGGAATTCCAAGCACTATTTCTTGTGATTCGTAATACATTTTACATGTGTATTATGTAATAAACATTATAGTTATACTATTTGATTCATTTGATTTCAGAGAACTCTCAAAAGGTTTTTTGTTTTGTTTTTGTTTTTAACTTTCTGGTGCTGGGGGTTGAAACCATGACATCATGAATGCAAGGCAAGTTCTCTACTGTTGAGCTGTCTACTCCCACAACCTTCAAAACATTGGGAGTGTATGCTCTTGGGTCACACCTACAGTTCTCACTCAGGTCCTATTCCTAGTTTTGTGTACAATGGTCATGCCTGGTGGTATTCTGGAAATCATACCCTGTGCTGAGGATAAAACCAGGGTCACTTTTATGTAAAGTACACATCTCAACCTCTATGTTATATCTTCAGATTGAAAAGATTTTTTTACTCATTGGTGCATAGTAAAAATTTGTTATCTGCATTAAAGGGAAAATTAATGGTTTTAATTAAAAATCAAAATTACCGGGGTCCGGGAGATAGCATAGAGGTAAGGCGTTTGCCTTTCAAATAAAAGGTCATCTGTTCAAATCCCGGTGCTCCATATGGTCCCCGGTGCCTGTCAAGAGCAATTTCTGAGCATGGAGCCAGGAGCAACCCCTGAGCACAGCCGGGTGTGATCCAAAAACAAAACAAAACAAAACAAAAATCACAATTACCTGGTATATAAGGAAATAGTTTTTTCAGATATATTACCCCTTTTTGAGTAAAAATACTACATCTTTAATATGAATAATATTACTCAGACAAGTAGTAAAAATACTAGACTAAAATTAGGCTCTGTGCTATACTTTGAGTATTCTATATACATCACTGACCTATTTTTTAAAAGTTGACATTTATGATGCTCTTAAAAACTGAATAATGCCTTTTAGTTTGAAAATATTTGTTGCTATTCATAAATCATTTTATCTTATTAAGGTTTAAATGAGAAATAACATTATTTTATTACTTGACCTAGTCAAC
>PVKC010034614.1:0-13678 GCA_004027635.1 Crocidura indochinensis
TCTATCTGTTTCAGAATCACTTTAGGTATTTCTTCATGGCAAAACTGATATTTCTAGTCTAAGTTCTTTGTGATAGAAGACATTTAACTTTCCTGGCTCCAGCACTAAATGCTGCGAGTACCCCTTTACTGTGCACTTATTGTAGGAATCCTCAGAGGATTCACTGCTATAATTGAACCAAGGGTTGTTACCTCATTTTGTCTGTTTCAAGTTCTACACTAACTGTCACCTCTTGGATATTAAATAAAGGAATATAACAAACAGCTCACCACTGCCCAGAGTTTTACTCTGTAATCTCATCCATGCCTTCATTGTTCTCTCCACCTAATATTAGTTAAACCTCTTCACAATCCTATTACTTTCCTTCTAATATCCTTCTAATCGAGTCACTCCTCTTAAGTCTTTGTCATCAGGAAAAGCATAAGCACTTTCCCAGGGAGTCTCCCTGCTTCCATTCTTGTCCTTTGAGCAACTCAATGGTCCTTTAAAGTTTGGAAATCAATTCAGATCAATTACCTGCCCCATTCATTACTCTTGAGTCTTAACAAAATTTGCAAGGAGACTGTATGAGACAGTACGGCTGGTAAGGTGCTTGCCTTGTATATGGCCAACTCGATTCAATCCCCCACAACTTTGTATAGTGTCCTTAGCAATGTTAGGTATGCACCCTGAGCACAAAGACAGAAGTTAAGTTCTGCCACAGCTGGACAGGCCTCCCAACCCCAAGAAAAAAAAGTGTTTGCGATGGTTTCATGTAATCAGTTCCTTGTTATTCACTCAGTCTTTTATATTTTTAATTATTTTAAGCATAGTTGCAAGGTTGTTCATAATACAGTTGAGATAATTTGTTTTTGTTTTGTTTTTCACAATTGCATAATTGTTCATAATTGAGTTTCAGTCATAAAATGTACTACAATAATCTTCACCAATGCACATTTCTCATCACCAATGTCCCAGTTTCCCTTCCGCCTACCCTCTCCTGTCTCTGGGGCAGGCATTTAACTTCTCTCTCTTTCTTTCTCTCTCTCTCTCTTCTCTCTCTCTCTCTCTCTCTCTCTCTCTCTCACACACACACACACACACACACACACACTTCCCTTTCTGTCTCACTCTTTCTCATACACACTTTGTGGTTTGCATTATTGATGCTGAAGGGGCACCATGCCTATTACTTTTAGTGCCCAGTTCTTATCAGAGTGATTATTTCCAACTATCATTGTTTTAGTTGTCCCTTTGCTGCCCTAAATGCACTCCTCCACTATTTGTGGCAAGCTTCCTACTATGGACTGGTCCTCTTGGCCCTCATCTGTATTGTCTCTGGATATTATGTGAAACTTTTATTATTTTGTATCCTACAAATGAGTGCAATCATTCTATATCTGTTCCTCTCTCTCATACTCATTTCACTCAAAATAATACTCTATATCTCTCCATGTATAAGCGGAATTTCATGTTTCCTAACAGCTGCGTAGTTTCTTTATCCATTCATCAATTGTTGGGTACTTAGGTTGTTTCCAGATGAGCATAAGAATGCAGAGCGTTTTTCTGCATTGTATTTTTGGGCTTCTAGAGTATATTCCTAGGTATTTATAATGCTGAAACCTATAGAAGCTCAATTTCTAGGTTTTTTTTTATGATATTTATATTGTTTTCCAAAAAGACTAGACAGTAGACATTCCCACCAGCAGTGAATGACTACCTTTTCCCCTGCATACTCTCCATTATTGATTATTCTTGTTCTTTGTGATGTATGCCAATCTCTGTGATGAGTGATATCTTGTTTTGATTTTTATCTTCCTGATGATTAGTCATGTGGAACATTTTTTATGTGCCTTTTGGCTATCTGTATTTCTTCTTTGAAGAAATGTATGTTCATTTTCCCCCTATTTTTGGATAGGGTTAAATGTTTTTTTTTTCTTGCTAAGCTTGTATATTATTAACCCCTTATCAGATGGGTATTAGGTAAGTAGTTTCTCCCATTCTGTGGGTTGCCTTTGGTATCACTATTTTCTTTGAGATGAAAAACTTTTTAATTTTATGTAGTGCCCTCTGTTTATATTTGCTTCCACTTTTTATTTTATCCTGAAGCTGTCTTTAGTTTCAGTGTTATGGAGTGTTTTGCTTACATTTTCCTCTATGTACCTTATGGTTTCATTTCTTATATTAAGGTCTTTAATCCATTTTGAGGGGCTGTTTTGATTTAACTTTTATGCACAGCATTAGAGCGATTTGAGTTCACTTTTTTGCATGTAGCTGACCACTTTCCCCACTTGTTGAAGAGGCTTTTCATATTCCTTTTTGTATTTCTTATTGCTTTATCAAAGATTAATTGCTTATATACATTTAAGGTCAGTCTCAGAATATTCAAGTCTGTTCCACAAAGCTGAGGGAATGTCTTTATTTCATTATCATGCTGATTTTTGGTTTTAGTTTTAGATTTTAGTTTGTTAGTTTTAGATTTTGTTTGTTTGTTTGTTTGTTTTGGGGCCACCCCCGGTGACACTCAGGGGTTACTCCTGGGTATGCCCTCAGAAATCACTCCTGACGTGGGGGACCATCCGGGACACTGGGGATCAAACTGAGGTCCGTCCTGGGTCAGCTGCATGCAAGGCAAACACCCTACCACTGTGCTATCACTGGCCCCGATTATCATGCTGTTTTAATAACTACTGCTTTGTAGTACTGTTTGAAGTTGCAAAAGAGATGCCTTTTTTCCCAAGAATTGCTTTAGTTATTTATGCATGTGTATTGTTCCATCACTCAGTTTTACTTTAAAGTATTTTTCTCTTTGAATAATATCCTGTGCTCTAATGTACTGCTTTCTTTATTATCAATGAGTTTATAAGTTTCATGATGTACCTGGGTTGTATTACAGCCCCTAAAACTGCCTGACTTCTCAAAGATATAAACATGAGATGAATGAAGCTGATTAGTGATATTCATCAATGAACTTTACCATCCTATATCTCAGAGGGAGAAAACCAGTTCACATGGGAGGTCAACAGAGGGAATTTGAACTATCTGGAAAGACTGGATAGGCCTTGACTAGGGCAATAAGACAGTAGAGATGGTCACAAGTAGTTAGAATGGAGCCATATAATTGGAAACCAGCCTGAGCCTGACATCTCAGCAAGGGGGGTGGAGTCACCAACATAGAAAGGGGGAGGTCCGATCTAAAAATGGCCTTTGAACTTCCATCTAAGAGAAGGAAATTGAGTGTCCTTAGGCTAGGCCCACAGGGTACAGATTTTCTCCTGGAACAAGATAGGAGAGGTTGACTTACAGGACATGTAGTAAGAACTAAATTCCGTTTTATGTATTAACCTAAGGCTTAAGTGTATTTTCATGCTCAGTTCCCCTTGGATGTACCTATGTTGCCAGTACATTTGACTACTCTAACCTTTACACTAATCTTTCCTTTGCCACCCAGTGCATTGTAGGTGTGGCTGGTGGGGCCACTCGAGCTGCCCTGACCATGCACCAGGCTCAGAGAAACAACATGGCCGATGTGTCTGCCAAGGATGGCAGCCAGGTAAGCAGCCAACATTGGAGGGATAAGATAAGGGGTAAGTTCCTCAATACTCATATCAGAGTAGAGTGGCTCTGGCTCTTGGAATAGGTAGTCAGATATAAGTTCACAAGCCTGGGCTTATTATCTGAACCCTTATTATCTGAATTCATTGTCCATGTTTAGGAGAAAGAGTGTTTGCTCTTGATCTCTTGGCCACATCCCCCTTTTAGAATGTTGATATTTGGGTTGTATGAGATCTGCCATTTTAAAGCACCACTTGGCAAGTCATAAAGTTCTCAGTCTTTGATATAGTTGGGGTCACTGACACAAGGTGTCCACTCAATAGGACAGCAGGCTCTACTAGGCCAGGTCTTTAACCAAGGGACCAGGTACCGACTCTATATCTCAATCCTATAGACCCTACAGTTACTGTATCCCCCACCTTATCCTTCCTAAACCTTCATGCTGGCTGCTTGCATTGCATTATCTACCTTTCTGCCAGCCCTATAAGTTGTACACTTTATTTGTTTGGGGACTGCACCTAGAAGAGATCAGACCTTACTCTTGGGTTACATCCCTGGCTCTGTACTCAGGGATCACCCCTTGAAAGCTCAGGGAATTATATGAGGTGCCAGAAATTGAACCTGTTTCATCCACATGCAAAATAAGGCCCAACCCACATACTATTTCTCCAGCACATAGACACTTACTGTCTCTGTTTTATGGATAAGGAGAATGAGGCTGAGAGAACTCAGAGTGAGACATGGTTTTCTTTGACACTAAAACAATTTTTTTTTTGGTTTTTTCGGGCCACACCCATTTGATGCTCAGGGGTTACTCCTGGCTAAGCACTCAGAAATTGCCCCTGGCTTGGGGGGACCATATGAGATGCTGGGGGATCGAACTGTGGCCCTTCCTTGGCTAGCGCTTGCAAGGCAAACACCTTACCTCTAGCGCCACCTCGCCAGCCCCGACACTGAAACAATTTAACATCTGTTTTATCCAATTCTACATTTTTTTGTCTCCTATTTTTCATTAGTTTCACAATAGAACTTCATTTTTAAAATATGACTAATTAAAAAGAAAAAAATCAACTCACATGTCTCATATGGTATTTAAAGAAACGAATGGATTATTCCTAAATGGGCTTGGGGGACTATAAGTATTCCCAAGCAATTTGGTTCTCTCTACCCTCTATGACACTAACTTTTCTTTTCACAGCCCACCCTCTTACCAGGTGCTCCTTTACCCTAGACCTTTTCTAGTTCCAGGCTCCATTTATGCTAAAATCTACTCTCCCTGGGTCTCAGTCCAAATACTTCTTTTTTTTTGGGGGGGGGGGCCACACCCAGTGACGCTCAGAGGTTACTCCTGGCTATGCGCTCAGAAGTCACTCCTGGCTTGGGGAACCATATGGGAAACCGGGGGATCAAACCGCGGTCCATCCTAGACTAGCGCAGGCAAGGCAGGTGGCACCTTACCTTCAGCGCCACCACCCAGCTCCCCCAAATACTTCTTTCACGATAAGTTGAGGGTAAGCAGCAGGTCTTTTCCTCTAGATCAAGGCCAAGTCAATCCACTGATTCTTAAAAAAAGAGGTTTGAATTTTTGTCCTTTCTTCCTAGCTTATTCCTTGAGACCTTTACAGATATATATACCAGTTATTATATACCAAGAGATTTGGGGAAATCAGACTTTTTAAAACTGCCAAATAAAAAGTAGTCCCCTATGGATATTTATTTGCCTAAATATAGGATTAAAGTGATTCATGTTTCAAGTGTATACTATCTACCTGGATAGAGAAGTGACCGTTTTTCTTAAATGACAGTTTGTGAGTTTACTCACTAACAGTGCTACAAACTTAACTGTGGACCCTCATTAGTGTAGGAAATCCTAGAGAGTCAGGAGGAAATACATGAAAGGCTCTCAAGAATATTTATTCTGGGGGCTGACAAGATAATACATGATGTAAGGCACTTTCTTGCATGCAATTGACCTAAGGTCTATCCTTAGTACCACACTAGTCCTGAACCCTGAACATAGTATAGACACATACTGAATACAGTATGGGCCAATAAAACAAACAAAAAGAATGTTCAGACTTACTCTTCAAGTCCATGTTTTCCCTTGAACCTGCATCTCGCTTACTTGTCTCTTATTTCTTCTCTTGCTTATTTCTACTCTGAAGAAGCCTGTGTTCTCTCTTGAATGTATACTTCTTTCTCCCCTCACACCTTTCTAAATAAATTTCAATAAAACGACCTTGCTTCACAAAAATAAATATATATATATATACATTTGTATATATACTTTTTAGTATTTATGGATATATGTATATATTCAGTCTGGCTTCATTTTTCCAGGAGACACTAGTAAACCTGGCAGGACTCCTGGTCAGCCTCTTGATGCTTCCCCTGGTGTCTGATTCCCCAAGGTAAGCCAGGATGAAGGGTGAGGAGATATACGGCTTGGTCTCTGTCCCTATTAACTATCTTACCCTCTTTCCCAGCTTCAGCCTCGGATGTTTCTTCCTACTCACTGCCCTCCACATCTATGCCAACTATCGGGCAGTTCGAGCCCTTGTCATGGAGACCCTGAATGAAAGCCGGCTCTGGCTAGTCTTGAATCATTTCCTTATGAAAGGAGAGGTACTTGACCCCACTTCAGCCAATCAGATGGAGCCCCTGTGGACAGGTGACCCAGCCTCTAGTCTCTCAAACCTTCCTCTGTGGCCCCAGTATCTTACCCTATATGGACATCCTAACTTTAGCTTTCTATAGGTTTCTGGCCATCTCTGTCTCTATCCCTGGGTGTACCCCTCCACTGCTTAGTATCCAGGTGAGTGATCTATTAATGCTAACAACCAGAATAATCTGGCTATGCATCTGCCTCTTCTTACTGGCACTCCCCTGCCCTGTTCTGTTTCCACTGAACAAACTATGGGATCTGAGAACAGCAAGGTGTGTAATATAGCTATATATCTAACTAATTAATATATATATATATATTAACTCTATATTAACTCTTTATATATATAGATGAAGGATGTATGGGAAAATGGGGTGACTTTGTTTTTGGTTTTTTAGGATTTTTATTTGTTGGCTTGTTTGAGGTTTATTTTTGCTTTTAGACCAAACAAGCAGTACTTAGGGGTTACTCCTGACTTCACACTCAGGAACTACTACTACTGGCAGTGCTCCATGGACCATATGGGATGTCAGAGATTGAACCCACCCTAGTCACTAAGCTAGCGCCCTACCTTCTGTACTAACATCCAACCCTCAGCAGGGTTACTTTGTAGGAAGAAAGATAGGAAAGATGTAGGGCATGGTTAGTGACTGGAGAGTAGATGAGAAGATGATAAAGGATGCATGAACTATGGAACGTTACGGTTGCAAGTTCAGTGGGGGTATTATTCCTTTCCTATATTTTTTGTATTGTTTTATTTTGAGGCCACACCCAGTGGTACTCGGGGGTTGTTCCTGGCTCTGTGCTCAGGAATGATTCTTTGCAGGCTCAGGACCCATTGGGATGCCATGGATTGAAGCTAGGCTGACTGCATGAAAGCAAGCACCATATCACAGCTTTAACACTTCAGTCCACTCTATTCTTTTTTCTTCAGTGTATTTGAGCTGAAGCAACTAGTTATGGAGCACCAAGAATCCTACCTCCTTCACTGGAACCAGTCACAAAGTAAGTATACTGTGTTCTGCCAGACTTCAACTCCTCTCCTGAAGTCAGTCTTTTATTTCTCCAGCTCCAGGACCCCACACCATTGACAAGCCTTAGACATTTTGGAGGCTACCTGGTATCCTAAAGGAAGTTCTCGACTAAGACTTGATGCATTCAGACTTGTGTGTCCCAGAGAGATGCATTTTAATACTCTGTAAAGTGAAGTTAGCAATAGCTCTTTATTACATGCAGTGTTTTTATGATGATTCTTTTTTTTATTTAAAATACTGTTTATTTGTGATTTAACATTAATTAGCATTACATCTACGAGCAATATCAGGTAACATTTATACATTTCCACAGGACACAGAGGTTCATTGGCTCATTCTTTATGCCAAAGCAAGTAAATAGAGGCATTAGCAAAAGGTGCAAATAGTTCACTGTTGCGTTTAAAAAATATTATGCACATTGCATTCATTAAAATATATATATATTTAAAAAGCTATGGAAAGGCATAGTTCACAGGTTACTGTTTCCACATATGTTGAAATGCAACATATGTAGAACATAGGAAAAAAAAAGACCCTAAAGTACAGAATTTTTTTCCTAGGAGAAAAAAACCCTAAAGTACAGAATTTTTTTTTCTAGGAAAAATAAACATTTTTCTAGGAGAAATAAGAAAAAAATTGAATACATGGAGCTTGCTTGTGCACCCACTATTCCTATTGATTCAGAGAAAAGGTCTCTAGATTAGACATTGTGGCCGGAGTGATAGCACAGCAGTAGGTCATTTGCCTTGCACATGACTGACCTAAGATGGGTCTAGGTTTGATCCCCAGCATCCCCTATGATGCCTCAAGCTTACCAGGAGTTATTTCTGAGTCCAGAGCAAGAAGTAACCCTTGAGGGCCTGCAGGATGTGACATAAAAACAAAAACACACAAAAAAATAGATTGAACACTAGATGTGTCCAATTTCCAACCAATTCATATATTTATCATTGTTATTAAATTATACACAGAAGTAAAACATTTTTATAAATATAATTCTTTATAGGTACTAGTGTACCAGTCAAAAAAAGTAAACATGGGCCAGGCAGATGGCTCAATGAGTTGAAGCAAATGTTTTGCATGTTGGAGTCCTGTATGGTCACCCAAACACTCTAGGTGTGACCAAAAAAAAATATATATGTATATATTTGAGTATATATACTTGAGTGTATATATATATATATATACAGACATATATATATATATATATATATTTTCATACTCAAGATTGTGACCTTTGGTTATCCCTGGGAACCACTTTTTCCCATATCTGGGGTTATTTCTTGAGGAAACAAAATATAGAATTTATGGGTGTGCTGGTTTGATTTTCTTTTTTTTGCGGGTGGGGGGGTTGGTATTTGGTGTCTGGGCCATACCTGGTGGTGCTCACTCTTGGCTCTGCTCTGAGAAATCGTTTTTGGCAGGCTCGGGGTACCATATAGGATGCCAGGGATCGAACCCGGGTCTGTCTCGAGTCATCCACATACAAGGCAAAAATGCCCTACCACTGTGCTATCACTCCAGCCCCAAGGATGTGCTGGTCTGATTTTAAAAGAAACTGTATATGCAGGGGTTGGAACAATCAATATCTCAAAGAACTGAACAAACACTTTGTATGAGGGATGCCCAGGTTTCATCCGCATTACTGTTCAGTCCTCTGAATCCTACTATGAATCAGTAGTATTGGGCACAGTAGCCCCCAAAGCACTGCCAGGTATGGCCTCAAACCAAACCATTTCTCCCTCCCACACACACACATACTCCCAGCCCTTAAAAAGAGATATGCATGAAAATTGAACATACCTCAGCAAGTTTCTATGAAATTGTATTTGGGAGTTGGGCGTTTCAGTCAAGTTAGAGCATTTGAAAGTAGCAGGAGCTGATTTTGAGAAGAAAGGGTAAAGATGACCTTTGATGCCAACGCTATAGATATGAATGATATGGGGAAGTAGTGTTGGTGGTATTTAGGGAAGTGACTCTTTCGTGGATCTCTCCAGACCAAATCCAGGTAGTTCTGAGCCACAATGCAGGCCCTGAGACTGTTCTAAAAGCTGCAACACATGGACTGGTGCTCAGAGCCCTCTGTGGACCTGGGCCCCTTCCAGAAGAGCTGGAGAAACTACGGAACCGAGAACAGTCAGGTAAGAACTTCACAATCTGGTCTGCAGGTCAAGGGTCTTGAGGAATGGTACAGAGAAAGAAAGGACTCTATTGATCTTGAGAATCTAAAACTTCTTATTCTATGCCCCACTCCAGGTCCCAAGAAAGATGCCTGGGTCATCGTCAGGGAGACACACCATGTATTGGATCAGCTATTCCCAAAGTTTCTAAAAGGTACATCCTTCAGGCTTTTTTGCCTCTGAGGCCATCTCAGAGGCCCTGCCTTCCCATTACCATCCTTGCACCTGGGGAGAAGGTGGGTAGGAAACTTGAGATCTCTGTTACCTAAAGTCTGAACCTCAATCCCTTTGTAGGAGAGATAAATTAGGATTCTCTGAGGTTGTGTCATTATTGATATTGTAATCCTAGTTGACACTGAAGAATGTGTAGACAGAGGATCTTTTCTTTAGCACCTGCTCTATTCCAGCCCTTTTTCATAGATTATTGCAGTGAATTCTGGCTGTATTCAGGTAAGAGATCATCTAGCAGAACAAGAAGAGCCTAAGCAGTGTACAGAACCTATACCAGGCCTGTGCTCCTCCTTCGTCAGCCCCAAGGATACTCCTCAGTAATCCTGGTAACACTTTCATGACTTCTCCACAGGACTGCAGGATGCAGGGTGGAAAACTGAGAAGCACCAGCTTGAGGTGGATGAGTGGAGAGCCACATGGCTCCTCTCTCCAGAAAAGAAGATCTTATGAGCAGCCTAACAGAGGCCTCTGTCGGTACAGAAGCCCGGAACAAGGACACTTGGACCACAACAGCACGTGGGAAAGGCAACTTTATTTTTGCTTAGAGAAACTGCTGTGGCAGATTGGCCAGGCCCCATGGAAAGTGACTGCCAGTCAAATAGACTGAGCTCTCAGGAGACAAAGCAGAGAACAGAGGATCTTGGACCTTCTCCACTTGTAGGCTCTCCACCTGACTCACTGTGAAGCTGAACCCTATCCTGTCTGTGGTTCATGGTGCCCAGAAAAGTTGACCTCAAGCATAAAATCCCCAGAGGAAGGTGGCCACAGCCATCATGAGCAAGGCATTGAGATTGACCACACGGGCCCACTTAGGGTTCTCACTGATGTCCTCCAGCTGCCTGGCTGCTTCAGCCACCTCCTCCTCTGTAGGGGGTGGGGGGCTGCTTGCCCCACCCCTGCTCATTCCACAGAACCAGAACAGGCACTGGCGGAACAAGCCTGGTGCTGGGGACTGGGGCTCTGAAAAATTGAGATCTTACAGTTAATATGCAGGATCTTGTCTCTGCTCAGCTCCCTAGTCCTACTTTCTCAGGCTGTGTCTTACCCTCAATCTCTACTGCATGCTCTAGGCACCCATTTTGTACAGGGGGTGAGGTTGGAGCTTGCAACTCATCAACATCCAGATCTTCCCGTTCCTCCTTGCTGTGCCGGAGACTGAAAACCAGGCGGTGGAGCTGGGAAAAAGGGAGCAGAGATTAGGTGGGGACCCTGTTTTTCATCCCAAACTTTATAGTCACCTGTTTCCCCCCCCCCACCTCCATTCCAAACTCTAACATTTCTTCATCCAGCCTGCACACCTATTCCAATTTAAGTTTACTCAAACCCCTCTAACCACTGTTGCTATATATCTTCTGTCCAGTCAACCTTCCTCAGCTCGATTTTGAAAAGTTTTGTCCCTGCTTAAGAGCCTTGCTTTAACACTCTGGGTGGCTTGTTTAAGTCAAATTTTTACTTTAGACTCTACTACTATGGTTCTTCATGTAAGTGTTTCTGCTCATGAATTTCTCTCACTGCCTTTCCCCCAACCCCTTCTCCATATCTAGAGTCTTTTTATCCTTCCAAACCCAGCCCTTTTGCCCTTACCTTTAACCCTACCCTGCTGCAGCATCAGATCCAAACCTTTCATGGCCTTTCAAGATACTGGTACTTTCCTTTTGGTTACCAATCTTATTCCATATTTTAAATCTTGGGATCATGCCAAAGACTGGGTGCCACCCCCAATTTTATGTTAACCACCCCAAATAAATGACGTTTAAGTTAAAACATGCTTGCTTTTCAAATGTACCTCCCTGAAGGCAGACTAGATTTGCCAGAGTCTTGCACTGCCTACTTGATAAACATATCTGAGCATGGCACTTACATGCTTTTGGGGAATAGGTTCTGTGCACAGTGAGATTAGGAGGATGAGAATGCCGGAACACAGGAACAGCACGATGGCAAAATAGAGATAATGTACCCCACAGATAAGTGTTGGGCAGGACGAAGGATGCACGCAGCTACCAGAGCCAAAGGAGAACTCAGGAATAAGGCGAGCCAGACCCATCAGCAGGCCGCCAATCAGTCCCCAAAAGGCACCCTGGGGAGGTGGGATAATGAGAGGGTCAGCCACCAAGGCCTATTCACATTCTTGTTAAAGAACAGATACACCGCACACACCTTCTCATTGACTCGGGGCACAAAGAGCGCGAGCACAAAAACAGCTGACACGGGAGGCGCCAGGTAGCTGGAGATAGCCTGGATATAATCAAAGAGCTGGCCCCCCTGCGCCGCCTGCACCACGGGGAGCCAGGCCACAGACACAGCCACAATGAACACCACCCAGAGCCTGTGGAAGCCACCATCGGGACATTTGACTCAAGACCCTCATCCCCCCCCCCCAATCTTCCACTTGCCCTTAGTCCCCACCCAAAGATGGAGGTGACAGGAGGGGAGGAAACCCAGGTCGAACCGTCCTACTAGCAGGAGCTCCCTATCGCCGGCACGGGGTCTTAGACGGGTGTAGATGTCCATGGTGAAAAGTGTGCTGCTGCTGTTAAAGATGGAAGCCAATGAGGACATGAGTGCAGCCAGCATGACAGCCAGCATGAGTCCGCGCAGACCTGTGGGCACATAGAGTTGTGAGACCCAGGTCACCAGGGAGTCCTTGGGAATGTGCATGCTTAGGAGTGACTCCCCAAGGCAGCCTGCCCAATACCAATCCTCACCATTGGGCATAAGCTTCACCACCAACCGCGGGTAAGCAATGTTAGAGCAGCCCACCTCAGTGCCACACACGCGCTTACACACCTCAGGAACCACACATGCCACCTCATCTGTAGAAAAAGAGGTCTAGGAAAAATTGCCCTGCTCGTACTCAGTGGGTGCAAACAATTGGTGTTAGGAGCTGGTGGTAACCCAAAAAAGAAATGGAAAAGAGAGTCCTTGCATAAGGCAAGAATACAGACATTACCCGGGTAAAGAATGCGACTGATCATGCCTGGCATGACCATGAGGAACATGGGCATGAGCTTCAAGTAGCCACAGAGGATGCAACCTGCTTTGATGTGAGTCAGGTTCTTCCCAGCCAGACAGCGCTGCACTATGACCTGTGATGAGAAGTATTTGATGGCTTGTGTTGGGGCTCTGTAAGCAATTAAATTCAGACTTGATAAGTGCCTCATCACAGCCCCCAAACACAGACCCGGCCCCTGAGAAAATGCTCCCCGTCTTGACTCAGCCTCTGCCCATCACTTCTCTGGCTCCAGCATCTCTCTCAGCAGCCCTACCCTATGCAGTAACTCCACAGTGGGTGCCGCACCTGATCGCTGCACCAATACCAGCCTGAAACGATGGTGAGCCCCACAAGCAGAGCAGGCCAGGGCAGGTCTCCAGTCACAGGGTCCCGCAGCAGATGGTAGGAGTCCGGCCGGGGACTGTAACAGGTACTGGAAATGTTGCCCACAGCTGGATCCTCAGACACTATCAACGATGTCGTTGCCCCCAGGTATTTGTCAAAAAGTCCTGAGTAGCCACCCACCTCATGGAAAGCTGTAAGACAGTCAGAGGAACCAGTGTTCCGGCCAACGTGATTTCTAGAACACACATACTAGAAAAGTCCCAGTTTGCAGATCTTGGGTTTGACAGACCCAAAACTTCCATACCCCTTGCCCATTGGCTGAGCCCCTTACCATAACCCATGAGGATGAAGGCGCCCCCAAGTATAACAAAGGTCTGCACAGTATCCGTGTACATCAATGCTGCCAACCCTCCTGCAACATGACCAGTTTAATGTAAATAACTTAGAATCCAGTGTCCCTGAATAAGTGAATTTCAAAATGATGGTCCAAACACCATGCTCAGGTGTCAGGACTCAGCACAGCCTGGCATTCTCTGCACCTCATGCAGGGTGTGGCATTAACCTCTGCTGATGCCTATTGGACCAGATTCAAGAGCCCCCTCACTACCGCAGGTTCCATTCCCCATCCCATCCCATTGTCAAGGTTTCTTGCCACCCTTGGCACTGAGCCTGCCTTCTCTGGTCCTACACTGAGATC
>PVKC010034615.1:0-13672 GCA_004027635.1 Crocidura indochinensis
GGTCTTTTCAACTTAAAAGTGAACTGGTTGAAGTTTGTCTACCTCAGTGGTCTTAAACTACAGCCCACAAGTCACATATTGTATTTGTTCTTGTTTTTTTCTTTTCTTCACTTCAAAATAAGAATAGTGTGTGTATAGAAATTTGTTCATGGTTTTTGTTTTTACTATAGTCCAGCCTTCCAATGGTCTGAGGGACAGTGAACTGGCCCCCTGTTTAAAAAGTTTGAGGACCACTGACTGCCTGGCTTGCCAAAACTGTACCTTCTTTAGTAATATTTATTGTCTCAGAATAATCCATCATCCTGGCTTCATCCATCAGAGACTGCAAAGTTCCATAGTTCCATTTATTATGATTTACCCCTTTATTCCTGGGTGCTGTTAGAAAGAATAGCTTCTCTGCTTGGTTCCTCTGAGTCAGCTCCTTCAGTGAAAGATGCATGAAATGCTGAACCCCTTCTTTTTTTCCAGAATAATGAGTTCATTCCCTTCCACCTGATGGATGCTCTGCAAGCTCTCAGGTGCTCCAGATAAATGCCCTGCACTTGCTTCAGTCCTTTGTGGGCACTGGCAGCAATGAAGCTTATGCCCAGACTGTCTTTAAAGTGACAAAACTGTGTTTCCTGGGCCCTGAACCCATGTCCCAACTCCCACCCCATCTCCAAATACTCTCAAGTGCTATCAGATCCAGCATTAGGGTTTGGGATCACTCACTTCTCACCGTAATGCTTTCAGTTTTGATGCCAATGTTTTCTAATTCAAGGTATCCGCCTTGAATATTCTTTAAACTACACATCAAAAATAAAGGGGTTAAGAGCCCCAAAAAGAAAAGAAATGAGCATTTCGGTTGAAAACCCCTGGCAAAAAGTCAAATTTAGTCATACTCTTGGCCAGGGGTTTCAAACTCTCGGCCTGCGGGCTGTTTCTGGCCCTCCGTACAACATTTTGTGGCCCTGCCCTAGAGGAATCTTTTTTTGTTTTGTTTTGTTTTAGTTGTTTGGATCACACCCCCCAATGTTCAAGGCTTACTACTGACTTTGCACTCAAGGATCAACCTGACTTTGCCTCCTGCGGCCCCCAGGTAAATTGAGTTTGAGACCCCTGCTCTAGGCCATATCATTGTTGTTGATTCCAGACATTGTAATGTTCCCTCAAGTTCAAGCTTGTGCAGGTGTAAGGCTTGCCTGAAAGCTTTCTTTGCATAGTTCCCCAAATCTTCACATAACCTTTCATTTCCTAAGTGGGCCTCCCCTTTCTCTTGCCCTCCCAACCACTAAAACCCCTTGGTTGGGGCCAAGAGCCCAGAACCCTCATTGGCCCTGCAACACAATCTTTTTTCATTCTGACTTTTATATGTTAGTACTATTTTCATTACATTTCTCTTCAAATCCCTTCCATCTCCCACCTTATCCAATTAGCACTCCCAGATTTTGGCCAAGACTGGAATGAATTGAGAGAGAGGTTCAGTAGATGGATTTTAGTCTTCAGTAGTATCCCAATTACCTAGTGTTGTAATGTGCCTTCCCAAGTGATTCTCTGCTTGAAGAGCATCCTCCATCCACACCACTTCTAGACTTTCTGGTGCAAGAGGAGGGCATGAAGTTTCCTGCCTTGGCTACACCTTTGATGTGGTTTCAGTAGGTTCCACTAGGCTTTTTCTTTCCCACCAACTTGGTCTTACCTGGTCCTTGTGATGTGATGTCACTGATAGGGAACTGATTGTGAGTCTCTATCTCACTGGCCCTGCAGTGAGCTGTGTGTGGACAGAGTCCTCTATGGCAAGACAGAAGCTGAACTGTGTCTATCCAAGCAGAGGAGGAAGCAAGATGAGATCAGTGCCAACAGGGCTGGTGGTAGGGACTATGTTTGAATGCTACATGTGGGGCAGTTTCTTTGGGACATTTGCCCAGCATTCATTGAGTCTTCCTGGAAGGGACCCTCTTAGCTAAGTCTCCCAAAAGGTAACCACATCTCCCCCTTCCATAGCTACAAACCTTTCTCCATTGCTCAGCCTCCGACTTGAGGAAGGGGAGCCGAAAGGACCCAACATCCAACTCAGAGCAGGAGCACAGAGATCTCAAGCAAGCATTTCAGGCAGCTCATTCTCTTTCCATCTGCCAAGAATAGAGCAGCTGCCCATCAGCACTATCCTGAGATGCAGAATTAGAAAAGGTACAACATGAAAAAGGTGTGACCCCTGAGCTACAGCCAGTATATAGAATGTGGATCTATTTATGGGTCCTTTGTAAACCCCAGCATGTGCTTCATCTTCATGATCTAGCAGAGAAAAGGGCTGATTTTAGCAGCCAAAGGAAACTTTTCTATTAGCACTGGTACAGTACTTAGAGGGGTTCTGTACATAAGATTTAGGGGAATTGGAGTGCTGTTTGGCAATGCTCACATCTTCCACTAGACTGCTATGAGTTGAAAGACTGTGATGTTGATAATGGTGATATGAGTCACTTGGTCTTTGGGTAACTGGCATATACTACCTGTAATTTGACGAAACACTTGATCCTGTTAGTGGCTCTGGTAATGGAAGCTCCCCATGTGGGATGCAGTAGTGTCTTGAAAAATGATTGTTGTGGTGAGCCTTGACCTCTGCCCTTGACTCTTCATCAGGAGATAATTTCCAGGGCCCAAGTTTCAGCTCCAATGGGAAATGTGGACACCAGCTACTTCCACAAAGTGCGCTGGCCTCCTTCCTCATCTCCCAGCCAAGCCACAAACTTGCAAACTAAGTGAAGAATGGATGTCATAGGCCACTAAGACTGTGATTGTGACAGCATGATGATGTTATAATAATAGTTCACTGATGTCCTAACCCAACAGTTGGTATAGCTAACAAACTTGACTTATAGAATCATACAGACATGGTGGTATCACTCTGGGTTTTTCCCTCAAAGGTTTTAAATTCATTACTGTAAAAGCCTCTTGTTCCTGGTCACCTTCCATTTCTTGTCTCCATAGTGGATACATTCATGAGAAAAAAGTTGATGATGACACGTCTTGTAGATCAGGCGTCTCTAGAGCACCAAACCTGAGCTTCCATCTTTGTTTTAGTGTTTGGCTCTAATGACTCCAATAAACTCTAAGACCTGAATAGCCAGGTTCTGATTTCTGCTCTGCCTATATTGTTCCTTCATTAGAGCACATCTATGGCTTAGCAAAACTTTGCTAATAGGTTCCATGGCTGTGTGCTCTGGGTTTGAGCTTTTTGATGCTGAAGGGACCATCTCCATCCTTTGGACAAATGATCCTAGATGTTTCCAAATTAGAATTCATCTTTGTCACAAGCTTTAGATCCCCTCATTGACACAGAGAATTGCACATGCACAGCAGCTGTATTTCCCCCCTGCCACTGAACTGGCACTCACAAACCAAATTACTTTGCATGGGGACTTTTCAAGATGTGGGAAGGCCTGTTTATGACATTGTCTCTCAAAGGGGATTTTTCTTTTATCAATTTGATTTTCTCACAAAAGAGGAACCAGAATATAAATATTCTGGCCTCTGTGAAACTCTGGAAGTCTCAAGGGACTACATGGGGTGCCAGGGATCATCAAACCAAGGTCAGCTGTGTGCAAGCGCCTAGCCCACTCTCAGTGCTCTGACCCTCAGGATGGAATTCATTTTGCAAAATCTAGAGAAAGTAATTTAGGTCCAAGGCATGTCCGACAGGACCCCAGTCCAGTGCAACTGTCAAGAGCAGGAGAGAAGAGTCTAGAAAATGTGTAAAGAATGTTTTGAAGGTAGTCACAGGAAACACCCTTCACTTTCTTTAAGGAGGTAAACTTTCATTCTATAACTTTGTGAGGGAAATGGGCCTGTTCTGCATCCTTCTTAAAATACCACATAGAAAAAAACTACCACATAGAAATAATTACTGCATTTAATACACATTTTCACATGGTCTGATAGAAGATTCTTGAATTAGAGAAAGCTCCAGATGCTTCATGTGCCAAATATAGGTCTTTGGAGCTGAGAATTAGTTTGTCATTATCTTCAACAAGTTTTTAGAAATAACCTGTATTCTATCAAAAGTAGATGATACTAATGAATGTAAATGAATTATTCTCTAAGTGTCAATGTCTTTTTTTAAAATTAAGCTGCACTGAATCAAAAGAGGAATAAATAGATCATGAAAATTATGCTGAGGGACCTTTGAATCCAGCCCAAGCTCTCTGGCTGGGTTTATGATAGTACAGGATATTACTTGCACCTCAGGAATTCCCATCACAGAATTTCTAGATTTGTGGGTTCTCACTGAACCCAAACCAGGTCTGTGCTCCTGGGCTTTAAGTGGCTTCTCTTGGTGGGTCTGGGATCCCAGCGATGTGCTTCTCAAGGAATGAGTAGATGATCCCCTGTGACTAGCTGCTGAGCTTTCAGGTATTCAAGTTTGAGACCTGGAAAGAAGAGTGAGTTCTCACTCCCACTCACCTTCAGGGGTGCCCTGGAGAGAATGAAGCCACCTTTGTTAAAATGAGAACTCTCCCATTTTAACATCAGCTAAAGTTTGACCTTACCCTCAAAACTATGGAAGGGAGTCCTACTACATCGAGTTACCATGTGTTGCGATTATCCGGACATGGTTAGTGCATTTGAAGTACAAGAACCTCACTGGGCCTTCAGACTTCATGATAGCTAAAGGGCTCCTGTGGTGTCCCTGATTATCTAGGTCTGGGGATATTCCTGGGCTGTAGACCTTTGGGCACTGAGACCAACTGGGATGAGTTGATGAAATCAGTCCTTATCTTTCTACATCTATTCAGGGTAAGATTCCAAAGATTTGCATCTACAGGTTCCACAAGCCTCTTCTGGCCACCCCTGGACTGGAAATGGGTCATCCTTTGAGTGTAAGACCCCAGAATTTCCCCAAACCATGAGTATGCTTGTTCCTCCTCCTCAATGTCTACTATCTTTTTGTTTGTTTGTTTGTTCTTGGACCACACCCGGTGACACTTAGGGGTTACTTTTGGCTATGTGCTCAGAAATAGCTCCTGGTTCATGGGACCATATAGGACACTGAGGATCAAACCAAGGTCTATCCTGGGTCAGCCACATGCAAGGCAAAAACCCTTCCACTGCACTATCACTCTGGCCCCTGTCTATCTTTTAAACAAAAACAAAAACAAAAATACACTCACAGCTTTTATTTGAACTTCTAACATGAAGTGATATTTATTAAGAAAATAAATTACCATCTTGACAACAAATTAAGAAACATACAATAAATATGTATAGTTTTTTAGCACGTACCCTGTAGTTTGTTCAACCCCCATGTTCTGCTTCAGTTCTTTGTGGTTGTTGTTTTTTTAACCACACCCAGAGATGCTCAAGGATTATTCCAGGTTCTCCACTCAGGAATTACTCTTGATAGTGCTCTGGGGACCATATGGGATGTCAGGGATTGAACCTGGGTTGGCCATGGTCAAGGCAAATGCCTTATCTATTGCACTATCACTCCAGTCCCTACTTCAGGTCTTTATTTTTTTTGGTCTTCCATCCTCTCCTGCCTGACAGATTTCCAGCCCTGTTTATTTTTTGTTGTCCCCTAACCCCAGTAAATTCTGTTGCCTATAACTTTCCCTGTTCATTATCTTAAGGTTTGAAGCTTGTACCCTCTTGGTGATGGTATTTAGAGACCACTGCTATAGACCCACTGCTCTTCCCAGACCGCAAACAATAGAGCTGGTCTTCTGAAGGACTAGGTGTGCTTCTGTCCCTACCTGTCCTCAACCTTAGCAATACTCTGTTTGATGGGCTTCAGTCAAGTCTCTTTCCATTTATTGTATCTTCTCTGTCTTAGCTGACTAGCCTCATGTTTTACCTATGCTTCAGCCTCCTGTTGTTGAGATCCTAGTGAATATGATGATCAAGACTATGGGATTCTGGGGAGTATAATGATATGTGAGATTTAGGCTTCACAAAGTTACTTGTGTTCACATAATTACCAATGTCAGTACATAGAATCGAAGTCAGTACATAGCACCAGCTTTACTGGTCAACTCATACGACAGGAAGAGAAGCTAATTTGCTCTGGCTTCTGGGTTGGAGGGTTATTACTTTCCTTTTGTTTTGCTATTTCTTTTATACAAGGCCTTCACCGGCATTACTATAGAGGGCCTGGAGGTCACTCCCAGAAATTTGGCTACACCCAGCAGTGCTGGAAGTGGGATTGCAGGGCTCTATCCTTTTTTTGTTTGTTTGTTTGTTTTTGTTTTGGGGTCACACCCGGCAGTGCTCAGGGGTTACTCCTGGCTCCATGCTCAGAAATTGCTCCTGGCAGGCACGGGGGACCATATGGGGCACCGGGATTCGAACTGATGACATTTTGCATGAAAGGCAAACGCCTTACCTCCATGCTATCTCCCAGGCCCCAAGTGCTCTATCCTTTAAGCTATCTCCTTGGCCACAACCTGGAAGATTTTTATAGGGCAAAAAAAGTATTTGCCTCCTTGTGGGATTTCTCTCTTCACAAGACTTCATCAATCTGGGAGGTACTTGAATTTCTTTTGGGTGCTTAGTAGAGGCCTAAAAGAGAAAGGAAAGGTTAGCAACATTTTCTGCCCCCCCCCCCGCCTTTATCAACCTAGACATAAGTCACTGTTCATTAAGTATGTCATCAGGAATCGCACAGTCCTTTCTTTTCTTCTCGGTGACCTTTTGCCCTGCTCTCTGGAACAATCTTTCCCCCCAGCCCACTGTATTTGGGTGAAAAGTGTTTGCCTTTTACTGGCGTAACCCATTTGGGTGGCCTCCCAAACAAAATTTACAAAAACAGAATGAATAAGCCACACAAGACTTATTAGTATTTGTCAAACTCTTTCATAGAGATCTTGAAAATACCTAATTTGATTATTTTCCTTCTGGATCTAGAGAATTCTGTGAGCTTGCTTATTCTTATTCTGTTTTCTTATTTAAAATTTTTTTGAGTATTTGCCAGGAGAATGGACTTCTTTGAAATCTTCCCACTCCTTGCAACAGAAGATGGTCAGCTTTTGCAAGGGTTTTGTCCCTGTGCCATCTGGCCTGTTCTTAGGTTTTCTGTAGTCCAAATGGCTGTGCTTCCCTACTGTGAATTAATGAAAAAAATACTTGCTCTTTGTGAAAGTGTGCCCTCACTTCCAGAGTCCAGTAGGCCTAGCTTCCCAGGCAAGCATTCCAAGGACTATTCCTGACCTGAAGCCCAGACCTGCTGAGGGTAGATGGATTCACTGGGTCTTAGACCTGTAGAAAATGCCTTTCTTCATAAAATAGTCCTAAGGAAAGAGAAACAGTCTGATGAGCAGGCAAAATGATTCAGCTTCCCCAGGACCACACAGATAGCTGAGATCCAAAGACAAGAGAAACAAGGGGAAATGATTCTAAAAAATTCAGGGAGAAGTCTTCCTGAGATCCATTCACATCAGTACCCCCAAAAGATCCCCCCAGGAAGTCCCCCCAGGAAGATTGTCTAAGAGGAAAGATTTTTCTAATTCCTGGGGGAAAAATTAGGTGTCCCCGATGGCACAGCAGTAGGGCATTTGTCTTGCACATGGCCGACTGGGGTTCGATTCCTGGCATCCCATATGGTCCCCTGAGCCTGCCTTGATTTCTGAGTGCCAAGCCAGGAGTAAACCCTGAGTGCTGCCAGTTGTGGTCTAAAGACAACAAATAAACAAACATATGAGCCGTGTGATTGGGGAACCCAGAGACTTAAAGAACACCAGCCATGTACTCTGCCTCTTCTCCCCCTCTTCTCTGCTGAGCCGGCCTATGAACCACGAGGACTGTAACCTCTCCAGAACCCATACCCAAAAAGCAATCTAAATAAAAAATAAATAAATATAAAGGTCACGGCTGGCAAAAAAAAATAAATAAACAGACAAACAAAAGAAAGAAATTAAAGATCTGTCTAACAAATGGCTAGATGAAGACAAGCCTGAAGACCAACCCAATGAAGACCATTGTCCTAGTGACACTTCTTGGTGAGCACAGGAGAGGGCTACTCCCGTGTGCCAGATGGATGTGTAGATTACTCCAGAACAGATTCTAGGGATTACTGCCCTTTTTTACTTCCCTTTTTATCTGGCAGAAAGGAAGGTCTCATTAGGTGGACAGGAAGAGCACCTGGTAGACCAGATGTTTTCCTTCACCAAGTCTTGAATGCTCCTATCCGAAGTAGTTGAACAAAGAAGGTGAGAAAGGGAGGAGTCTTCAGATCTTCCCTGGGAGAAGAAAGAGGGAATGTTGAGGAACAAGGTCAGCTGTTATCTAGTAACGTGCCAGAGAGTGACTGCATTCTAGCTAACACACTCTTGGTTCCCTGGGGTTGTCTCTTTCACCATGGTGTCTCAAGAAAAATTATATATCTATTTCATGGGGACACAGATCTCTGTGGTCTATGGAATTGACATGAACATCCACATGCCTTTTGCCATGAGTCTCTTTCATAGAGTGATTTATTGCATTTTGGATAAATCTAGATAAAACTATATGCTGTTAGGGTAATTATTGCTAATAGAAGGTGTTATTGTATTCATAGGAAATTGGGTTGCAGTGTGGGTGGACAAATAGAAATTAAAAGTATAGTTTCCGTCTGTGGCAATTCTAGGACATGAGCCAGAAGTCCTTATGCTCAAAAGGCTCAGAGGTGGCATGAGGAAAGGCCCCACTTCTGAGCAGCTATGTGCTGAGCTCCTAGGACCAGAGTTATGCTGAAAAGTTTAGATATTCTTTTCTTTAAGTGGATGTTGAGAGTCACACTTGGGGATTACTCCTGGTACTGTGCTTGAAGAGTTCTTGAATGGCCAGGTAGAAAGTTCAACAGATTAGGTACTTGCTTTGCATGTAGGAGGGTCAGGTCTGATCCCTAGCACAATGTGGCCCCTGGACACTGACAGAAATAACCCCTAAACACAGATCTGGAAATAGCCCTTAAGCATTGCCATATGTGCCCTCCCACCAAAAACCAAGCAGAATGCTTGACACAATGTCCAAAACTTACTTGTATTTTTTAATTAAACAAATTAAATATGCCTTCATTATACTTTGCTGACCATGAGGCCAAAGTCAGAAGGGCCAAGATACCTGATATACTGGCCTATATCTCAAAGGTGAATCCTTGTTTGCCTGTTCATACTATGTGACTCAGAGTCAAACTTTTTTTCATTTTAGAGCTAAAATTGAATAAAATGTGAAAGATTAGGCTCTTATACATTAAACAGATCCTTAAAATAACCAATTGGTTCAAAATGGCCTTATAGAAAAGTTAATCTTTAACAAAAACCTGACTTCAAGTGGGAAGATGGCATCATATTGAAACATATGAGCAGGGGTTGAAGAGATAGCATGGAGGTAAAGCATTTGCCTTGCATGAAGAAGGATGGTGGTTCGAATCTCAGCATCCCATATGGTTCCGCGAACCTGCCAGGAATGGTTTCTGAGCGTAGAGCCAGGGGTAACCCCTGAATGCTGCTGGGTGTTACCAAAAAACAAAACAAAACAAAAAAGAAACATAGGAGCAGATATTGGAAAGGGGGGTTGGGCTGCATGCCTCAGACATTCACAGCAGTGGAGTTTCCTCCTCTTTTTAGAGGAACACTCAGATGGTTCATCCACACTGGTGAGGCTTCCCTGGGTGAATGTGAGCACCCCAGCATTGGTCTCCTTTGCCATGACTAAGCCTTGTGGGGGAGGTGATAGGTATCAGCTTTTTCTTTTTCAGCTTTTTAAAAGTGTCTTTATCATCCTGAAGACTAAGTAGGATCCTCAACAGAATATGGCAGTATTGGGACAGTGGAGTCATACCATTTTGCATGAACCCTTTCTACTGATGCAAGACTCACAGGAGAAAATCAATGTGAATAGGCCAGGAGCACAGTCTGCCCTAATTTTTCTGTCCAGCTGGATCCAGAAACTCAGCTGCCCTTGCTTTACAGACCCCATTGCATCATTGGCAGAAGGCATCAAAGACAATAGGGTTGAACTTGACAGGAAACCCACAGGTCTTTTATCTGTGTCATGGGTTTCATCTCTCACCACTACACATTTGATGCCCTGCATCTAGGCCAGACACTGCAATGAGCAGTAGGAGTGGAAGTTGAGACAGAGAAAATGGGGTGAGATCATGGGGAAGGTGCCCTTATTCTTTCCAACTGGAAACCAAAGACCAATAGTAGCAGCTCCTGTGAGCTCCTGTTCATAATTGAACAGTCTTTGTGGTTATTTTTTTGTTGTTGTTTCTGTTTTTTTTGGAGGGGGGGGAGTCACACCTGGAGTTACTACACTCAGGAATTCCTCAGGTGCTCGAGGACCATATGGGATTATGGTAATCAAACCTACATGTAATGCAAGTAATGCAAGTATGCTCCCTAATGTACTATCTTTCTGGCCCCTCATAGCTTAGTTCTTTAGGAAGAGTGCAGGAGATGTAGCGAATTAGATCTCTGCAGGATTATGTCCATGACCATGTCTAAACTGAAAGTCCCAGAATACTTAAGGAGGCCATGGGTGAAAATCATATAAATTGAGTGCACAAAACCGTGATGCCAACTAGTATGATGGGGGTTGGGGTGGGAGAGTCAAGAAGGAAATAAAATCAGAAGTTGGCCATGGTTGGGAAAAGTTTGAGGAACACTAGTTTGTAAGGGAGATAAGGCAGGAACACTTGTACTATTGCACTTCACTGAAGCTGTGAATGTCTCTGCTTGGAACAAATCTCTCTGGTCCATTTTCCAACAATTTAGAAGATGATTATGATACTATATCTTAATAATGGAAAGTATTTTAGGTCAAGTGTTTTGCATAAGGGCCGGAGAGATAACACAGTGTTAGGGCATTTGCCTTAGATGCAGAAGGACAGTGGTTTGAATTCTGGCATCCCATATGGACCTCCGAGCCTGCCTGGAGCGATTTCTGAGCATAGAGTCAGGAGTCACCCCTGAGCGCTGCCGGGTGTGACCCAGAAATTAAAAAAAAAGTGTTTTGCATATTTTTTGGAGTCAATCTTACATGACAGTACTCAAGGACTCCTTTCCAACTCTGTTCTGTCATTTCTGTTTTTTGTTTTGTTTTGTTTTGGGGGGCACACCCTGTGACGTTCAGATATTACTCCTGGCTTGGGCTCAGAAATCGCTCCTGATTTGGGGGACCATATGGGATGCCAGGGGATCGAACTCTGGTCCACCCTAAACTAGCGCTGGCAAGGCAGATTCCTTACCGTTCCACGCCAACACTCCAGCCCCCTGTCGTTTCTGTTTGAAGTTTTCTTATTTCTACTCTCATATCTCTGAGTCTTGTTAGTTGTCCATTCCATGGTTTCATTGAGTTCTTTGAACATCCTCAGCATTTCCTCCCTAAAGTCCTTATCAGAGAGGCTAACTAGGTGGCTGATACAAACTGTGTCTTCAGAACCACCATCTTAATTCCTTAAATGTAGAGGGTTTGACATTGCTTTCCCATGGTAAACTTTGCAGTGTTGTGGTGTGTTTTATGTTTTGTGGTGGGGCTCCTTAGCTAGAAGAAATGTGCAGCCACAGATTAACGCAGTGCATTCATGCTCCCCATGGGCCACATATTGTATTTGTTCCCGTTTTGTTTCTTCACATCAAAATAAAATGTATGCAGTGTGCATAGGAATTTGTTCGTAATTTTTGTTTTTACTATAGTCTGACCTTCCAATGATCTGGGGGACAGTGAACTGGTCCCCTGTTTAAAAAGTTTGAGAATCTCTGCTCTTTAAGCACACTAACCTGAAGACCAAATGGCTCTTTTGAGGCTAAAAGCAGCCCACTACCGCCACCACCAGTTCTTTCTGTTGCTCTTCTCAATTCTGTGATTGGGGGTTACTCCTCCCTATACAGAACCAGGTAATGCCAATAGAACCCAGGCCTCCTGCTTGCAAAACCTATGTTTGGTCAACTCCTCTCTCTCTCTCTCTCTCTATCTCTCTCCCCATATTCTGTACAAAGCTTTAGAAGACAGCAGCACTACAATACTTAGAGTATAGGGTGCCATTCCTTTCTAGTTGTCAAAAGCTTTAACTTATATTGTCATATTTGCTGTTTTTAGAAGGGCTGAAACCAACCACCCAAAGCACCCCAAAGGGACCAAAATTACCTATGTTTTTTGATGAATGTGTGGACTTTTGACTTTATACTATCTCTTCGAGACCTGACTGAGACACATTTTTACCAAACGGAGCTCAAGCCTGGTTCTGCATGCCAGCACTTTGCATGTTGTTTGTTTTAGTTCCTCTCACATCAACAGTAGAGTGAAATATGGGATTCACTTTTGGGGGGGGGTTCTTAGCTCTCCTCTCTTGTCATAGTTCTGTAAGCTTTTTGGCAGGCCTTTTTTTATATATAAATATAACCAGAGTCTGAATTTCAACAAGTGGATTATTTGTTATTGCAGGAAAAATATTTTTCACATGACAGATGGGAACCACAAGATGCTCTATGAGGCGAGCGTATTTGAGAAAAACCATTTGAATGTAACTGACGTGAAGTTGTCACAGAAACAAAAGTGTATCAACACCCACAATGTTGAATCATTGTTGTGTCCTCATTTATTTAGCAAATAATTCCTGAGTGCTATTCAAGACATTTTTTTCAGAAAAAGTTTATATTTAAGAGAATAAAACAAAAGGGAAAGAGCAGAAAGCTTCCCAGGGACAAAGGAGAACCCTAAGCAAGGTTTCCAAAATATCTGTTTTTAAAGAAACTCTTTCTCCAAACATATTTACCAAGTGTGATCAAGATGATTTCTGGTTTCTATTTCTGATTTTCATAGATTTTTTACTCTATCTTTTCTTTCCATTTTGGTGTTGCTTTTATCTTCACATTTGTCATATGGAAAAGTATATCAGTATACAAAAAAAAATTTTTTTTTTTTTTTGGTTTTTGGGCCACACCCAGTGACGCTCAGGGGTTACTCCTGACTATTCATTCGCTCAGAAGTCGCTCCTGGCAGGCACGGAGGACCATATGGAGAACTGGGGGATCAAACCATGGTCCGTCCTAGGTTAGCACAGGCAAGGCAAGCACCTTACCTCCAGCGCCACCGCCCGGCCCCACAAAACATTTTTTCACTTAAAGTCAAAGAATAGTTTAAATCCTATGTGTACTTATTGAAATCACTTTCAGTGAGCTTTCTTTTTGATAATGTCTGTTTATATATCTTAATATATAATAAATATTCTAATTGAGACTCAGGTTGCCTATTACTAGTGAAATTTAATCTATGCATTGGTTATAATATAATCAATCCAGTAACAATTCAAATTGGATAAAATACAATAAGGTTCATCGAGCAATGTGTGTTTATATATATAATTATTATGTTGTGGTGGTTCAAGAGCCTCAAAGTCTTCCTGTTTGGATTTTTTCTTCTACTCTCCCTCTCAAATGAATTGTTTGATTTATATCCTTCTATATGTATTATAGGTGAAATTTGAATGGGTGAAATTTCAGAAAATAAGGAGTCAGAACGGTGGTGAGGAGCATTAAGGCCTTGCTGGTGTAAGACTAGGATGGACTGCAGTTCGATCCCCTGGCATCCCATATTGTCCCCCAAGTCAGAAGCTATTTTTGAGTGCATGTCCAGGAGTAACCCCTGAGGGTCACTGGGTGTGGCCTAAAAACTAAACTAAAATAAAAAAAATAAAATAAAAGAAGTACACTGTGCT